>JAQZBX010055113.1:0-18495 GCA_029593785.1 Cabassous unicinctus | reverse complement strand
TTAGCGTAATTTGACCAATTCCCAAAGGAAAAGATGATCACTATATGCTGACCCAAACATGATTGAGACGCTGGGATTGCCAGACAAATACTTTAAAGCAAAAATTATTACAGTGACTCATAAAGAAAGGTAAAAACACTATAAATTAATAGGAATATAAATGCTTTCAGCAGAGATACAGGAAATCAAAAAAAAGAATGATGTCGTCCTTTTAGAATGCATAAATACAATATTTGTAAAGAATATTTTATTGGGTAGTTTGAAATAGAATATGTAGATGACAGGAAACAGATCTTGAAGATAGAACTAAGAAACTATCCACTTTGATTAAGGGCAGTTAAACATATCCACTATGAAGGATAAAATTAAAAATATTTAAATGGAAAAAAACCAACAGACAATATGAAAAGCTAACATCATCTTCAATAGTGAAATTCTAAACACATTCCCTCTAAGATTGGGAACAATACAAGGATGCCCACTATCAGCACTCCTATTTAACATTGTCTTAGAAGTACTTGCTTGAGCACTGAGGCAAGAAAAAAATATGAAAGACATCCAAATTGGAAAGGAAGAAGTAAAAATTTCACTATTTGCAGACAACATGATCCTATGCATAGAAAGCTCTGAAAAATTTACAACAAATCTTCTAGAACTTATAAATGCGTTCAGTAAAGTCACAGTTTATAAGATCAAAGCTCAAAAATCAGTAGCATTTCTCTACACCAATAATGAGCAATCTGAGGAGGGAATCAAGAAAAAAATACCATTTCCAATACTAACTAAAGGAATCAAATACATAGGAATAAATTTAACTAAAGATGTGAAGAACTGGGAGGCGGGTTTGGCTCAATCGATAGAGCTCCCGTTTACCATATGGGAGGCCCCGGGTTCACTTCCCGGAGCCTCCTTGTGGAGCAGGCTGGCCTGCGTGGCGCGGTGGGCTGATGCAGCAGGACCTCACAGCAAGGGGGAGATAAGCAGACACGGAAAAAACACACAGTGAATGAACACAGCAAACACAAGCAGCAAGGGGGGGGATAAATAAATAAATAAATAAATCTTTAAAAAAAAAAAAAGATGTGAAGAACTTATATACAGAAAACTACACAACATTGTTAAAGCAAATCAAAGAAGACTTAACTAATTGGAAGAATATTCCCTGTTCATTGATAGGAAGATTAAACATCATTAAGATGTCTGTCCTACACAAACTAATCTAAAGATTTAATACAATCCCAATAAAGATCAACATAGCATTTTTTAATTAATTGGAAAAACTAACTACAAAATTTATTTGGAAGTGTAAGAGGCCCTGAATCACCAAGGACATATTGAAAAAGAAAAACAAAATTGGAGATATCACACTACCTGACTTTAAAACATACTACAAAGATACGGTGTTCAAAACTGCATAGTATTGGTGCAAGGCTAGACATACCAACCAATGGAACTGAATTGAGAGTTCTGAAATAGATTTTTGCACATACAGTCAGCTGATATTTGACAACTGAAGCCCACTCAGTTGGGAGAGAATGGCCTCTTCAACAAATGGTGCTTGGAGAACTGAATATCCATATCCAAAAGAATGAGAGAGGAACACCATCTCACACCTTATACAAAAATCAACTCCAGATCGATCAAAGATCTAAATATAAGAACCAAGACCATAAAGATCTTGGAAGATAATGTAGGGAAGTATTTACAGGACCTTGTAGTAAGAAATGGTTTCATGAACTTCATACCCAAAGTATGAGAAGCAAAAGAAAAAATAGATAAAGAAGATCTCCTCAAAATTAAAAACTTTTGCCCCTCAAAGGAGGCTATCAAGAAAGTAAAAATGCAGCCTACCCAATGGGAGAAAATATTTGGCCACCATATATTGGATAGGAGCCTAATACCCTGCATATATAAAGAAATCCTACACCTTGAAAATAAAAAGACAAACAACCCATTTAAAAAATGGGCAAGCAACCTTAAAAGACAATTCTCCAAGGAAGAAATGCAAATGGCTAAAAAAGCAAATGAAAAGATGTTCAACATCACTAACTACTAGGGAAATGCAAATCAAAACTACAATTAGATACTATCTTACACCCATTAGAATGGCGGCTATTAAAAAACAGCAGACTGTAAGTGTTGGAGAGTATGTTAAGGAATGGGAACCATCATACACTGCTGGTAGGAATGTAGAGTGGTCCAGCCATTTTGGAAAAACAGTTTGGGAGTTCCTCAAAAAATTAACTATAGAACTTCCATATGATCCAGCAATTCCACTGCTGGGTATATACCCAGAAGAATTGAAAGCAAAGACATGAAGAGATATATGCATAGCAATGTTCATAGTGGCATTATTCACTATTGTCAAAAGATGGAATCAACGCAGGTGCCATCAACAGATGAATGGATAAGCAAAATTAGGTACATACATACAATGAAATATTACTCAGCTGTAAGAAGGAAAAAAATGCTAGCACACAGGAAAACATAGATGAATCTTGAGGACCTTATGTTGAGTGAAGCAAGCCAGGCACTGAAGGATGAATAGTACTTGACCTCACTGATATGAATTAAGCAAATTGAGCAGACTCAGAGAGCTATTGTCTGGAAAAAAAGGTTTGCAAGAAATAGAAAGAGAGGAGATGGTTGTGAGCCAACACCTGTAAAGAAATAATCTATGGTAAGGGGAAAGAGTGTATTTGCCTATTGAAGGGATATGACAGAGGGTTAGTGATATTATTAGGTTGGGAGTTTCAGGGTTGATAGGTGTGTAGATTGAGGAGGGTGGGTTGGAAAGTCCAGGGTACTGGGGGGAGGGTTGGGAGAGGGACCAAGTGAACACTGGGGATTTGCAGGCATGTGGTTGAAAGTACAAAGTTGGGAATACTCTTATGGCAATATGACAGGAAAGGGTTACTGGTTTACTGTGTTGGATGGGGGAAGCATTTGAGAAAGGGCACATCTGGAGCAGGCTTCTAGGGATTGCGTGAGTGATCATTCTGTCATAATGTGGTGTATAAGTGGGTGGGGACCCACAGAATGAGTGGGAAGGAGTTGGACTCCTATCCTCACGAGGACCAATTTATTCAGAAATAGACAGGTGGGAGTCTCATGAGCATGGGCAGTTCCTAATATGGGAGGACAAACCACTGTGTCATGACCTCAGTGTTCTTGCATGTAACTATGAATCTTGTCATCCAAGGAGTGAAGCCAGAGGTCACCATGGGGTTGGGGGGAGGGGGAGCAAGGAATAGAATAGATTGAACAGGTGGTATTTAGTGGGCAGTGGATGTGTTCTGAATGATCTTACACTGATGGACACAGGACATGGTAAATATCATTAAAATTTATAAAAGTGTACAGTCTAAAATGTAAACCATTGACCATGTTTAGTAGCTATGTTTCACTCTTTGTGTATCAGTTATAACAAAGGTCCCATCCACATATAAAGAGGTATTAATATGTGGGGGAAGAAAGGGTGAGGATGTTGGGTATATGAGAGTCTCCCATATTCTGTGGGTGACTTTGCATGACCTAAAACTTCTTTGAAAACAAAATGAAAAACAGGGAGACTCTGCGGATTGAGTGGGGGAAGGTGCCACGCAGAAAGACAGGACACAAGATATTGCGGTGATGAAAGGAAAAATGTCAGAAAGAGAAAAAAATATTTTTAAATAATTTTCATGTTTTTAATATCGCAATCTTTCATTTTATATTTAGTTTTAAAAAAAAATTTAGGTATTTTATCTCTTATATTTAAACTTATCATTATTGTTTCATTTTCCTATTAATTGTATTCAGCTATAGTAATTGCTTCATTTTTGAAGAAGCTTTGGATCACAGACGGGTTACAACTGGGGCAAGGGAGGATCATTGGTGTGGGGAGTCAGTGATAGGGGATGCCTGGGAGGAAGTTCACCTGGGCATACATATAAGGTATGTAAAAATATTTAAATGTTCACGGGACATTGTCACAGTGGTTGGAGACTCACACAATAACTGAGAGAATACTGAAATCCCATCCTGGAGAGCTCTGCCACGTTGTCTAAGGGAAGAGCAACAGTCCCCCAAGTGCAGAGGCAGTGACTGGTGAAGGAGGATGATCCAATGATGGGCCCATGATATTGATGACTAGGCTTATGAGCCTTTGCTCTTGAAATTGAAACTTAGCCTATTGTTATGGGGTGCCTAAGTGTTGCCACCTGAGAGCCTCCTTGTTGTTCATATGTGTCCTCTCTCTAAGCCAAACTCAGCATATGAATGCTTTACCTTCTCCCAGCATGGGACATGACTCCTGGGATGAGCCTCCCTGGTGCTGAGGGATTGCTACCAAGCAACAACTACCAGCTGAACTGGAAAAAGACCTCAAATAAAAGGGGAAAAAGGTAAAGACAAATGAGTTTATAAGTCTCATATGGTTAAGAGACTTCAAAGTGAGTTGGGAGGTCATCCCAGAGGTAATTCTTATGCATGTCTCAGCAGGATCTCAAAGATTGCCAAAGTGGATACTACCCCTAGTAGTGGGGTTCCTGATGGTTCTGGAGACATCCAGTTCCTATGGTCAGGGCGGATAGCTCTGCAGTTTGGTGCCTTGCCAGTGTGCCCTACTTTGGCATTTGTGTCCTGAGAGTGACAGAGTTGGACTCAATTATGTCTTCCCTGCACATGGCTCATCTGTTCCTTCTATTTAAACCTATATTTGATACTGGAATTTGTAGGTGTACACCCAGAGACTCAAGTCTTTGGGCAGTCCATGTACCAGCTGGGCCCGGAACCTCAGCAGAATTGCAACACCTACTCTCCATCTCATTGGACTCACACAGGACAACAGGTGGGGAGATGGTGATGGACAACAGCCATCCCAGGGAACAAAGAGAGTCTACAGCTACAGGCAGAATAATTCCATCCATCTTCCCCATGGGATATAAGCCCGCTTTCAGTTGGAAGTGGAGTGGATGTCACCATCCTAGAATCCTCAGGATTGGGGAAGAGCTATGAACTAGATGGACTTACTGGCATTTTGCTAAAGACATATTGTGATTCTAGCAATGGAAGAAATGACAACCTTGATGTGGAGCCAGGGCCACTGGAGGTTCTGGGGAC
The DNA here is from genome assembly GCA_029593785.1 of Cabassous unicinctus. Taxonomy (NCBI): domain Eukaryota; kingdom Metazoa; phylum Chordata; class Mammalia; order Cingulata; family Chlamyphoridae; genus Cabassous; species Cabassous unicinctus. The sequence goes on along the minus strand of JAQZBX010055113.1, from coordinate 13,392 downwards.
AGGGAGAGGGAAAAACAGTTGTAATACAGGGACTTTTTCAGGACTTGGGAATTGTCATGAGTGACATTGCAATAACAGATATAGGCTATTTTATATCATCACATAGCATGCAGAAATGTGTGGGAGAGAGTGTAGACTACAATGTGAACTATGGTCCATGCTTAATGGCAAAGCACCAGGATATGTTTACCAATTGCAATGAATATGCCTCACTAATGAAGGATGTTCATGTGGGAGGGTGTGGGAGATGTGGGGAGTGGGGTGTATGGGAATCCCTATGTCTTTTGTGTAACATGTTTGTAAACTAAGTATCTTTAAAAAAAAATTGGTGGAACATAGGGTATTTTTCAGGCATTGGAATTGTTCTGTAATAACAGATTCAGGCCATTATATCTTTTGTCAAACCAATAAAATTATGTTGGCCCAAGTGTAAACCATAATGTAAACTATAGTCCATGGTTAGTAGCAATGCTTCAATATTTGTTCATCAACTGTAACAAATGTACCACACAAATATGTTATTAACAGGGGAAAATGTGAGGGGGGAGGGATGGGGTTATAGAAATCCCCTATATATATATATATTTTTTTTTTTCATTCACCTGTGTTATCTTTTCTTTTTTTAATTTTTTTAATTTGTAAAATGATGTATAAATACATATGCATATATGTGCATTTGTTTACATAAATGTTATTTGTTATATATATATATATATATATATATATACATATATATATATACATTTTTTTAAAGGTGCCTAGATTACCCAAATATTACTCAGAAACTACAGGGATTCCCATGCTCCCCACAACCCACACCCCCAACAACACCCCACACAACCATTCCCCATCCGTGTGGTACAACACCCGCAATGGATATACACAGCCTGGGGCTTGCCACTGAGCATAGACCACAGTTCACATCACAGACCACACTCTCTCCCACCCAGTTTTGCATGGTATATTCTGATGGAAAATGGCCTACATCGGTCGCTGCTTCGCCACTCAGGACAACCCCCAAAGTCTCAAAAAAGCCCGAGTATTTCAACTGCCCCTCCTCTCCCTGCCCCAAAAATGTCCAGTGGCTACCGGCTCCACCTCACTGTTACAATTTCTTCCATTGCTTGAATCACAATATGTCTACAACAGAACACCACCAAGTCCACTCTAGTTCACAGCTCCTCCCCCCATCCTGAGTGGACTTGGAAGGTGATGTCCACTCCACCTCCAAGTGAGAGAGGGCTTATATTCCATGCATATAGTGGATGGGATTATCTTGCCTTCAGCTGCAGGCCCTCTCCATTCCCTGGAATGGCTGTTGCCCATCGTCGTCTTCTCGCCAGGTTACTTGGATGAGTCCATTGAGCTGTAGGGTAGGAGTTGCAGCTCCACTGAGATTCCAGGCACAGCTGGCACATAGGTGGGCCAGAGGATACAGTCTCTGTTAGTACACCTAAAAACTCCTGCATCACATATAGGTTTGAGTAGAAGGGACTGATGGACCATGTGCAGGGATGACTTGTTTGAGTCCAACTCTGTCACTCTCAGGAACACAGATGCCAATGAAGAGCCCACTAATTAGGCATCAATCTCTGGGGCTATCTCCACTTGTATAGGACCTGGGTGTCACCAGAGCCCTTAGGGGCCCCTCAGTGTGGGGTGATATCCACTTTGGTGTTCTATGAGATCCTACTGAGGTATGCATAAGTATTACCTCTGGGATGGCCTCCCAACTCTCTTTGATGTCTCTTAGCCATGTGAACTCATTTCTCTTTACCTTTTCCCCCTTTCATTCAAGGTCATTTTCCGAATGTGTTGCCAGTTGGCACTTGGTATTAATCCCTCGTTGCCAGGGAGGCTCATCCCCGGGAGTCATGTCCCATGTTGAGGGGAAGGTAATGCATTCAAATGCTGAGTTTTGCTTAGAGAGAGGCCACATTTGAGCAACAAGGAGGCTCTCAGGTGGTAACCCTGAGGCACCCCATAACAGTAGGCTAAGTTTCAATTAGAAGAGCAAATACTCATAAGGCTAGTCCTCAATAACAAGAACCCATCAGTGGGCCATTCTCTTTTGCCAGACACTGCCTCTGTACTCTGGAGACAGTTGCTGCTCCCTTGGGGAATGTAGCAGAGCTCTCCAGGGTGGGAATTCAGATTCCGCATTAAGTAATTGTCTGCCCACCGTGACCATGACCCATCCCTTGATCATTTGAACAATTTTATATATCTTTCATGTATATTCAGATGGACTTAATCCCATGAATCCCCCATCCCAGACACCCCCCAATGATCCTCTGCAGCCTCCCTTGTAACCTGTCTGTGATCCAAACCTTCCTTGAATATGAAGCCAATATAATAACAAAATGCAATTAATAGGAAAAAGATATAATAATGATAATTTTAAATGCAAGAAATAAGTACAAGGAGACTCAGAAGAAACAAAAAAAGGAAACTAACCTAAAAATAAAATATGATTAGTGAATTGGGATCTTTGAAAAAATGGGGAAAAAAAACAAAAAACAAATAAAATCCTGTTTTGTAAAAGAAAATATTCTTTTTTCCTTTTATTATTGTAATATCGGATGTCCAGTGTATCGTGAAACCTTCCCCATCTCATTCCCCATTGTCTCCCAAATTTCAATTTAATTTTCAAAGAAGTTTTATGTCACAGCAAAGTCACACACGGAATACTAGAGACTCCCACATACCCAACCTCCCTCCCAATTCCCCACCCCATATAAAAACCTTTTTTTTTTTTAATGGATGATATCATTGTTATAACTGTTATACAGATAGTAAAATATAGCAACTAAAATTTTTCTGTGGTTTACAGTATAGTTTACAATTTAGACTGTACAGTTTAATAATTTTTGATGATATTTACCATGTCCTGTGTCCATTAATGTAAGGTAATGAAGAGTATTTCCCATGACCATTACATAGCCCATTTGATCTTTTCTGTTCCTTCCTCCCCACCCCCTGGGGCATATGACTCTTCCCTGTCTTGGCTTATGGGATGTCAAGATTCATATTTACATGTCCTGCTTATTCTAACCTGAATTTCCTACTCTACCCACCTGTTAATCTTGCACCACTGAACCCAGTAAAATCTCTACCCACCTGTCCTATTCTTCAATATGTAACTATACTCTTTCAATTTACCATAGATAATGTCCATATGGATGATGGCTCACAGCCTACCCTTCTCTCTTTCTTCCTGGTTAGCCTATCTTTTGGTCAGTGGTTCTCAGAAACTGTTATCTTACCTCAATTCAAATCAATAAGGTCATAAATTGTTCTTCCTTCAATGCCTGGCTTGCTTCACTCAACATAAGGTTTTCAAGATTCATCCATGCTATTCCATATGTTAGCACTTTATTCCTTCTAAGAGCTGAGTAATATTCCATTGTATGTATGTGCCACATTTTGCTTACCATTCATCTGTTGATGGGCACCTTGGCTGATTCCAACTTTTGGCATCTGTGAACAATGCCGCAATGAACATTGGTGTGCATATATCTGTTCGTGTCTTTGCTTTCAGCTCATCTGGGTATATACCCAGTAGTGGAATTGCTGGATCATATGGAAGATCTATTGTTAGTTTTCTGAGGAAACGCCAAACTGTTCTCCACAGTGGCTGGACCATTCCACAATCCCAGCAGCAGTGGATGACGGTTCCTATTCCTCCACATCCTCTCCAACATTTATATTCTGCTGTTTTTTTGATACCTGCCATTCTGATGGGTGTAAGATGGTATCTCATTGTGGTTTTGATTTGCATTTCCCTAATAGCTAGCGACGTTGAGCATGTTTTCATGTTTTTAGCCATTTGTATTTCTTCTTTGGAGAAGTGTCTTTTCAGGTCACTTGCCCATTTTTTAAATGAGTTTTTTGTCTTTTTATTTTCGAGATGTAGGATTTCTTTATATATGCAGGATATTAGGCTCCTATCAGATATATGATTACCAAATATTTTCTCCCATTGGGTAGGCTGCCTTTTTATTTTCTTAATAACATCCTTTGAGATGAAGAAGTTTTTAGTTTTGATGAAATCCCATTTATCTATTTTTTTCTCTTGCTGCTCGTGCTTTGGCTGTGAAGTTCATGAAACCATTTCCTATTACTAGATCCTGTAGATGCTTCCCTACATAATCTTCCAAGGTCTTTATGGTTTTGGCTCTTATATTTAGATCTTTGATCCATCTGGAGTTGATTTTTGTATAGGGTGTGAGATGGTATTCTTCTCCCATTCTTTTGGATATAGATATCCAGTTCTCCAAGCACCATTTATTAAAGAGGCCGTTCTCTCCCAATTGAGTTGGCTTGGTGTTCTTGTCTAATATCAGAGGACGGTATATGCGAGGATCTATATCAGAGCTCGCAATTCGGTTCCATTGGTCAGTAGGTCTATCCTTGTGCCAATACCATGCAGTTTTGATCACTGTAGATTTGTAGTATGTTTTAAAGTCAGGTAATGTGATACCTCCAACTTCATTTTTCTTTTTCAATTTGTCTTTGGCAATTCAGGGCCTCTTACCTCTCCAAATATATTTTGTGGTTAGTTTTTCCAGTTCCTTAAAAAATGCAGTGTTGATTTTTATTGGGATTGCATTAAATCTATACATTAGTTTGGGTAGGATAGACATCTTGATGATGTTTAGTCTTCCTATCCATGAACAAGGAATATTTTTCCATTTATTCAAGTCTTCTTTGATTTCCTTTAACAGTGTTGTGTGGTTTTCTGTATATAAGTCCTTTACATCTTTAGTTAAATTTATTCCTAGGTATTTTATTCTTTTATTTACTATTTTAAATGGTATTTTTTTCTTAATTTCCTCTTCAGATTGCTTGTTATTGGTGTACAGAAATGCTTCTGATTTTTGAACATTGAACTTGTAGCCTGCAACATTACTGAAGTCATTTATAAGTTCTAGAAGCTTTGTTGTAGATTTTTCAGGGCTTTCTATGTATAAGATCATGTCATCTGCAAATAATGAGATTTTTACTTCTTCCTTTCTAATCTGGATGCCTTTTATGTCTTGTTCTTGCCTCAGTGCTCGGGCAAGTACTTCTAAGACAATGTTAAATAGGAGTGGTGATAGAGGGAGTCCTTGTGTTGTTCCCGATCTCAGAGGGAAGGCTTTTAGGATTTCACCATTGAAAATGATGTTTGCTTTCGTTTTTTGATATATACCCTTTATCATATTCAGAAAGTTTCCTTCTATTCCTATCTTTTGTAGTATTTTTATCAGGAAAGAGTGCTGTATTTTGTCAAATGCTTTTTCTGCATCTATAGAGATGATCATGTGATTTTTTTCTTTCAATCTGTTTATATGGTGTTTTACATTGATTGATTTTCTTATATTGAACCATCCTTGCATACCCGGGATGAAACCCACTTGGTCATGGTATAATCCTTTTGTTATGTTGTTGAATGTGATTTGCAAGTATTTTGTTGAGGATTTTAGCATCTAGGTTCATTAGAGAATTTGGTCTGTAATTTTCCAATCTTGTGGTGTCGTTGTTTGGTTTTGGTATTAAGGTAATGTTAGCATCATAGAATGAGTTATGCAATGTTCCTTCTACTTCTATTGTTTGGAAGAGCTTAAGCAGAATTGGTGTTAGCTCTTTCTGGAATGTTTGGTAGAATTCAGCTGTGAAGCCATCTGGTCCTGGGCTCTTCTTAGTTGGGAGGTTTTTGATGACTGAGTCTATTTCTTTACTTGTGATTGGACTCTTGAGTTCATCAATTTCTTCTTTTGTCAATGTAGGCTGTTTGTGAGTTTCTAGAAACTTGTCCATGTCCTCTAAATTATCATTCTTGATGGCATATAATTTTTAAAAGTATCCTCTTATGATACTCTTTATTTCAGTGGGGTCATTAGTGATATCCACTTGCTCATTCCTTATTTTGTGTATTTGAATCTTTTCTCTCTTTTTCTTTGTTATTCTGGCTAAAGGTTTGTCAATTTTATTGATACTCTCGAAGAACCAGCTTTTGGTTTTGTTTATTGTTTCTAGTGCTTTCTTATTCTCTATTTCATTTAGTTCTCCTTGAATCTGTGTTATTTTTTTCTTTCTACTTCCTTTTGGTTTAGTTTGTTGTTGTTTTTCCAATTTCTCCAAAAGTGTAGTTAGGTCTTCAATTTTAGCTCTTTCTTCTTTTTTAATATACAAATTTATGGCTATGAACTTCTCACTCAGGACTGGTTTTGCTGCATCCCATAGGATTTGATATGTTGAGTTGTCATTTTCATTAGCTTCAAGGTAGTTGCTGATTTCTTTTGGATTTCCTCCTTGACCCACTTTGTCTAAGAGTGTGTTGCTTAACTTCCATATCCTTGTGCCTAACCTGTTTCTCTGTCCTTTATTGATTTCCAATTTCATTCCATTGTGGTCAGAGAAATTACTTTGTATAATCTCAGTCTTTCTGAATTCATTGAGAGTAGTTCTGTGGCCTAGCATGTGGTCTATCTTGGAGTATGTTCCATGTGCACTTGAGAAGAAAGTAAATCCTGCTGTATTTGGGTGGAGTGTTCTGTGTATGTCTATTAAATCCAGGTCCTCTAATGTATTGTTGAGAGCCTTTGTGTCTTTAGTGATTCTCTGTATAGATGTTCTGTCTAATGATGATAATGGTGTGTTGAAGTCCCTTGCTATAATTTTAGAGGCATTTATTTCTCCACTAATTTTTTCCAGGGTTTGCTTCATGTATTTTGAGGCACCCCTATTAGGTGCATAAATGTTTATGATTGTTCTCTCTTCTTGAGAGATTACCCCTTTTACTATTTTGTCTGATATTAGAATAGCTACTCCTGCCCATTTTTGGCTTTTGTTAGCTTGTAAAATGATTTTCCAGCCATTTACTTTAAGCCTCCTTGAATACCTGGGTTGAATGTGAGTTTCTTGTAGACAGCATATAGATGGATCATATTTCCTTATCCATTCTGCCAATCTTTGTTTCTTGATAGGTGAATTTAGTCCATTAATATTCAGTGTTATTACTCGTAATGAATTTCTTACTTCCACCATTTTTTCTTTGGATAAATGTATGTCATATGTTCCTTTGTTTTTATTTTTTGTCTTCTTAGTTGTTTTTAAACTCTCCTCCAACTCTCTCTCCTTTGTTTTTTCCTTTCAACTTGTAGAACTTCCTTTAGTGTTTCTTGAAGTGCAGGTTTCTTATTGACATACTCTCTTAATTTCTGTTTATCTGTGAATATTTTAAACTCTCCATCATTTTTGAATGCCAGTTTGGCTGGGTAGAGAATTCGTGGCTGAAAGTTTTTTTCTTTTAGTATTTTGACTATGTCATACCATTGTCTTCTTGCCTCCATGATTTCAGCTGAGAAATCAGCACTTAATCTTATTGTGCTTCCCTTGTATGTGATGGTTCTCTTTTCTCTTGCTGCCTTGAGTAATTTCTCTTTGTCTTGAGCATTGGACATTTTGACAAGTATATGTCTTGGAGTTGGCCTGTTGGGATTTATACTGCTTGGGGTGCGCTTTGCTTCCTGGATCTGCACATCCATCTCTCTCAATAGGATTGGGAAGTTTTCAGCCATTATTTCCTTCAAAACTCCTTCTGTTCCCTTTCCCTTGTCTTCTCCTTCTGGGATGCCCATAATGCGTATGTTTGAGCGTTTTGTGTTGTCGGTTAATTACCTAATTCCCTGCTGGATTTTTTCTATCTTTTTGTCTGTTTTTCCTACTATCTGTTTGATTTCAGATGTATTGTTTTCCACATCACTAATTCTTTCTTCTGCCTGTTGAAATCTTCTGCCTTTTGAAATCTGCTGCTATGTGAATCCAACGTCTTTTTGATTTCTTGGTTTGTGCCATTGGTCACCATCATATCCATTATCTTTTTCGGAGTGTTTTCACTTTCTTCAGTAAGTTCTCAAAGTGTCTTCTTTTTATTCTTAATGTCTTCCTTCACTTCTATAAGTTGGCCCATAATATTTGTTTGGAAAGCTTCGATTAGTTGTTCAATGATCTGCTTCACTTCCTGGTTTTTAGTTTGTTCATTGGATTGGTCCATGTTTTCCTGTTTCTCAGTGTGGTTTGTAATTTTTTGTTGCCCTCTAGTCATCATTTTATCTTGATGGATTTATTCAGTTGATTAGCTTGTCTCTCTGCTCTAGAGTTTTATTTAGCTGGTGGTTCTGTGTGTGTATAAAGTTTTCTCTTTGATACTTTTTCTTCTTGTTTTATTTTCTTTCTTCTTTCTATGTTCCCTTGAAGGCAAAAGATTAGGTCTGGAGGAATCGAAAGATGTGAGAAAGGAAGAAGGATAATGTTAATATTGCTAAAAGTAAGAAGAGGGGCCAAATAAGACTTATTGAAGTGAATATTTAACTCAAATAGGCAGTGTAGAGTAATAGGAGAGAAAGTGGAGTACCTACAATGGACTGGGAAACCAAATAGAGGAGTATATATATAATGATTTAGAGGGCTAGAATTATGAGGAGGGAGAGAAAGAGTTAAGAAAGGGCTAAAAGGAAAGAGTTTATATTAATAAAGACAGAGAAAAACAAAATACAGGGAATAGAAATTGACACCCTTGAGTTGTGCGCGTATGGAAAAAATGTGAAATTTAATAGCCACAACAGAAAGCAGAGGGCAGAAAGATGAAGGAGGAATAATAGATAGTTTTGAATACAAAATCAATATATAGGGAGAATGGGAAATTACTGAAGAAGAAGCACAGCAAAGAAGAGAGAAGCTAGGAGCACCTAATTTTTTTAAAAAAAATGAAAGAAAGAGAAAGGGGGGAGGAAAGAGGAAAGAAAAGCAAGAGGCAACAAATAAACAGAGAAAAAGCAAGCAATCACAATGTCAAGCAGTCAAACAAAGCTAAGGGGGATCAATATTCCCTGGGGTCCCGTGGATTCTCTCAGCCTGCTTGTGTTTATCAAACAATTTCCCCACAGGGTTTTTTTATGCAGATCCTGAAGAAGCTTTTGGCTATTAAACTAAATTAAAAAGAGTTTATTTTTCATTTATTAAATGGACCATTTTATTTATTTATTTATTTATTTTTTTGGGCATAATACAGGACCAAAAATAATTCCTTCTCTAGACAACCCCCCTCATGGAAGAGTCTCTAACTGGGCTCCTGGAAACTAATCAAGCACTTCCCAATTTCTGCATTCCCCAGGGACGCAAAATTCTCATGTGTAGAATGCTAAAAACGGCAGACTCCGGTTGACTCCGCCCTTCTGGATCAGAGCCCCTGCGTCATCGGGCTGCATGTAAATGAGGTTAACTGCAGATTCGCCTCTCCCCTCAGCCTGGCGCTACTTCAAGCTGGCTTATCTGCTCCCCAAAGTTATGACGGGGTCCAGGCAGCCAGATTGACAGCTAAAATATCCCCTCTCTTCTTTCTGTCAGAACTCTCCCTCTTTTGGGGATTGCCCCTTTTCCCAGCTCCGTGAAACAGGGCTAATCCCTGGGCTGCTCGGCTACTCAACTCCCTAGAAGATTAACCCTTGCCCTCCTCCGGGTGCCGATTCACTGCAGCTGTTTTGTTCATTTACGTTGCGGGGGGGCTTCAGGAAGCCAAATCCCCAGACAATAAAGCTCTCTTACCAGAGCTCTCGCCTCAGAAAATGCCCCCTCCCACCGTGTTGGGTCACCCAGTTACCGGAGTGATGGGAGTCGCTGTTCCAGCCAGATTTTTTTTTCTCCCCTATATTTTTGATGCACCTTTTCTGTAATCTAAAACTTCTTTAAAAATAAATTTTTAAAAAATATTTAAACAGAAAAACCTAGAGACAATATAGAAAGATCTAACATCCCTGTTATGAGTCTCAAAGTAGAGGAGAAACAAATTACTATAGGAAAATATTTGACAAGATAATAGTCAGAAACTTCCCAAATTTATTGAAAATTGAAAATTATAAGTTCAAGAAATTCAACAAAACAAAGCGTGATATACTCAAAGAAAACCATGCTCAGAATCATTAAAATCAAACTTCATACAACTAATGACAAAGAGAAATCTTGAAAGTAGCCAGAGGAAAAAAATACATTGCATAGAATGGTAATGATACAAATATCAGTTGATTTCCCAGAAAATTCACATGTAGAGCTGAAGACAGTGGAATTTTTATGAAGAAATGAAGGAAAGTGAATGGCATATCTCTGCTTAAATATAAAAATATTAATTTTTCCTCTGAAATATGCATTCTTTGTAAAGGTAAAAATTTTAACATTTTATTATGGGACTTTCAACAATGAGATTTCAAGATCATGGAAGCTATAGATGAGATATATATATGAGAACTATAACATAAAATGGTGACTGTAAAGAGAACTATATGGTTGTAAGACTTCTGTATTTGCAGGAATTGGTAAAATATTAAGCTATCCAGACTTGTGAAAGTTTAGATATGTGTATTATAATCCCTAGAGAACCCACTAAAATAACAGCAACAATAATAAAAACAACCTCCTGAGAAAAGGGCTGCAGGAATGGCCCTGTGAGCCCAAGGCCATGAGATCCCATTTGGAAAAACAAGATCCCATTTGACCCATGAGATCCCAGTGGGTCAAGGGAAAGCCCCGGATACCCTCGAAAGGCCTCACATTGGCCCCCTGAGAAATGACAAGAGGGGCAACCAATCAGAAGAGCAAACAGCTGGGGCCCCACCCAAAAATTATGAAGGAGAAGGAGGAAAATCTTTATAAAAGCCTGACCTGGGGCCCCATGCATACTTCTCATTTACAGCATGCCCACTGGCCATGCCTCAGACTGTGTATTTTTCTCATTTTCTTGTCTCTTAATAAACTCTTTACTCCCTTGCCTACACTAAAAAAAAAACAACAACAATGAAATATAGCCAAAAACCCTACATAAAATTTTAAATGAAAACTTTAAAATATTCAAATAATCCAAAAAAAAAAAAATCACAGGAAAGGGGAAAGAAAGGAACAAAAGCTGAAGGCACCAGCAGAAAACAAATGATCAAATGGCACAATACTCATAATTTCATTAAATAGAGATGGCATAAACATACCAATTAAAGAGAGAATAAAGAGAGGTGGTCAGATAAAAAGTAAGAGATCAATTTATATACTGTCCCAAAACACCCATTTTAAGTATGAAGACATAGGTTAAAATTTAAAGAATGGAAAACATATCCTGAAAATGTTAACCAAAATAAAGTGTGAGTGTTTACCCTAATTTTAAACAAAGCAGATTTCATAACAAAGAAATTTACTGTGGGTTAAGGTTGACATTACATAATTATAGAAGGGTCAAATTTCCAAGAAGACATACACATCATAAGTGCATATGCCCTTAATTCTAGATCTACAAAATATGTGATACAAAAAAGAAGCTTATAGAAGTAAAAAGAGAAGTACACTAATCCATAATTATAATTAGATAATTAGACATACCTCTCAGTAATAAATAGTGCAAGTATACAGAAAATTAGTTAGGCTATAAATGACCTACTTCAAACTATCAACCAACTTGGTCCAAAATCACCCTTGCAGAACACTTTATCCAAAACAGCATACAGAAGAATATATACTTTTTCACATGCATATGTAATATTCACCAATATATACCCTATTATGTTCCATAAAGCAAACCTTATCAAAGATTACATCTTAATGATGTTTAGTCTTCCCATCCGTGAACTGGGAATAGTCTTCCATTTATTTAAGTCTTCATTGCTTTCCTTTAACAGGGTTCTGTAGTTTTCTGTGTATATGTCATTTATATCTTTAGTTAAATTTATTCCTAGGTATTTGATACTTTTACTAGCTATTGTAAATGGGGTTTTTTCTCTTTATTTCCTCCTCACATTGCTCATTATTGGCTTTGGTATTAGAGTAGTAGTATTGGCATCATAGAATGAGTTAGGCAATGTTCCCTCCACTTCTATTTTTGGAAGAATTTAAGCATGATTGGTGTTAGTTCTTTCTGGAATGTTTGGTAGAATTCACTGGTGAAGCCATCTGGTCCTGGACTCTTCTTGATTGGGAGGTTTTTGATAATTGAGTATATCTCTTCACTTGTAATTACTCAGTTGAGTTCATCATTTTCTTCTTTTGTCAATATAGGCTGCTTGTGAGTTTCTAGGAATTTGTCCATTTCCTCTAAATTATCATTCTGGTTGGCATATAAGTTTTCAAAGTATCCTCTTATGATATTCTTTATTTCTGTGAGGTCAGTTGTGATATCCCCTTCCTCACTTCTTATTTTGTGTATTTGCATCTTTTCTCTTATTTTCTTTGTTAGTCTATCTAAGGGTTTGTCAATTTTATTGATCTTCTTGAAGAACCAGCTTTTGGTTTTGTTTATTTTTTCTAGTGCTTTTTTATTTTCTATTTGATTTAGTTATGCTCTAATCTTTGTTATTTCCTCCTTTCTACTTCCTTTGGGGTTAGTTTGTGTTCTCTTTCTAATTCTTCTAAGTATGCAGTTAGGTCTTCAATTTTAGCTCTTTCTTCTTTTTTGATACATGCATTTATGACAATGATTTACCTCTTAGTGCAGCTTTTGCTGCATCTGATAGGTTTTGATATGTTGTGTTGTCATTTTCATTCATTTCAAGGTATTTACTGATTTCCTTTGTGATTTCCTCCTTGACCAATGTTTGTCTAAGAGTGTGTTGTTTAACTTCCATATTTTTGTGCCTAATCTGATTCTCTGGCACTTAATGATTTCCAGCTTCATTCCATTCTGGTCAGAGAAATTACTTTGTATAAATCAAATATTTCTGAATTAATTGAGAGTTGTTCTCTGGTCTAGCATGTGGTCTATCTTGGAAAATGATCCATGTGTACTCGAGAAGAAAGGATTGTCATACTGACCAATAAAACCTAATTGAGAGTTTGGATATAGATCACCACATATACAGTCAGCTGATATTCAACAAGGCCACCAAGCCCACTCACCTGGGAGAGAATGGCCTCTTCAACTGGATATCCATGTCCAAAAAAAATGAGAGAGGAACACCATCTCACACCTTATATAAAAATCAACTCAAGATGGATCAATGATCTAAATGTAAGAGCTAAGACCACAAAGACATTGCAAGATAATGTAAGGAAGCCTCTACAGGACCTTGTAATAGGAAATGGTTTCATGAACTTCATACCCAAAGCATGAGCAATGAAAGGAAAAATAGATAAATGGTACCTCCTCAAAATTAAAAACATTTGCACCTCAAAGGAGTTTGTCAAGAAGTGGAAAGACAGCCTACCGACTAGGAGAAAATATTTGGTAACCATATATCTGATAGGAGCCTAATATCCAGCATATATAAAGAAATCCTATATCTTGAAAATAAAAAGACAGCCCATTTAAAAAATAGGCAAGTGATTTGAACAGACACTTCTCCAAAGAAGAAATATAAATTGCTAAAAAGCACA
>JAQZBX010055112.1:0-18495 GCA_029593785.1 Cabassous unicinctus | reverse complement strand
TCCTTTTTTTTTTTTTTTACTTCTGACACTACAATATTCTTCTCACTTGTCTTGCATATTTCCTGGCCTAGTCTTGGAATAAACCATTTATCCAAGGATTCCTGGGTTCTATTAATCAAGAATGATATAAAAAACAATATATTAGTGAAAAATATACTCCTTGCTATTTTGTTGTTATTGCTTCTAGGCCATCTTTGCTGACAGAATATAGACATCTATTTGAGTATACTAACCTCTATATATACATGTTTCTATAAATGTATGTATCTATAGCTAGATATGAGTTCACATTAATGTTGTCCACTGTTATCTATTACCAAACAGATCCCTCTACTCTCCCTCTTTGCTTGTTTATACCATCCTTTTTCAAAAGTGAGAATCTGAGCTCCCACAGTCTGCCATCCAATTACCTAATTTTGCAATTTCAGTACCTGAATTATTAACTCACAACCATGTGATAAACAACTGTATCAGCTAGAGTACAGTACCTATGTACATTTTCATTTGATTTAGTTTTACAGGCACCATTAATTTAAAAAATCATATAGAACACCACCTTTATCCACCCCTTAATGGAGGTTGTTTCTTACATTGTTTAGATTATTTTCTCACATACTGTATTCTATTCTGGCATCTTCCAAACTCCTTTATTTGTATTTTGTTTAATTAGTATAAAGTAAAGTTTACCCTTTGTTTTACAAAGATCAAATGTTTTGTCAAATGCACAATGATATGTGTCCAGCATTTCAGTTTTATACAGAATAGTTTCAGCATCCTAAATTTTTCCTGTTTTAGCTTTTTCAATCATCTTTGCTTACCAGCTAAACCTGACATCCTTTGATTGTTTTATCATCCCTATATTTTGTCTTTTCCATAACTTCATATGATTGGAATCGTATAGAATATAATCTTATCAGTTTTGTTTCTTTCACTTTGCAATATGAAATGAAGATTCACCCATGTTTTTCTGTGAATTGATAGTACATTTTTAAAAATATGCAGAATTATATTCAAAGTTATTAATATACTAGCACTTAACTATTTAAAGGACACTTTGATTACTTTCATTATCCAGTGATTATGAATAAACTAGCATTTTCCTGCTGGTTTTGAGGATATGTCTTCCAATCAGTTAGATAAATATCTAAGAGTATGATTCCTAGATTCTATGGTAAAATTTTATTTTGCTTTGTAAGAAACTGCCAAGCTTTCTTCCAAAGTGGCTGTCATTTTTGCCTTCTCATGAGCAATTGTTGAGAGCTCTTATTGCTCTTTGTCTTAATTTCCTAGAAGCTTACATACATACCATGTAAATATTTGGCTTAGACAATGGTAATTTATTGCTTCAAGGTTTGGAGCCTTGTAGAAGTCTAAAATCAAGGTGTCATCAAATTGACACCATCTTCCAAAAGATTGTGGAAACAGATGTAAGTGATCCTTGTTTCTTGGCTTTTATATAACATGAAAAATGCACATTACAGTCTCTCCTGGCTTCTCTATCTTCATTCTGGTTCCTTTGACTTGCAGCTTCTGGATTCTCCTTCAAGCTTTCTCTCTCTCTTTGACCTTTCCTATCAGGCCTTGAGTAAGAGGATTAAGACCGATCCTGATTCAAATGGGTCATGCATTAAGTGAAGTAACTTCATCAAAAGATTCCCATTTAGAAGCATTTGCACTCAAAACAATGGAATGTTTAAGAACATGTTTTTCATGACAGCAATAGAAATAGTAGGTTAAATGTTCATTAGTATGAGACTGGTTAAATTAAGCACATATATATAAAAGAGTCAACTTTACTATTGAAAAGAATTAAAAATGGCTGTAGATAGCTGCATTTTTACATATCATTTGCAGTATAAAAATTATCTTGATCTGTGCACTAACATAGTCTGGAATTATACACAAGACATGGCATATTTGGGGAACTATGTTTTACTGTAACACCTATATTGAGATACAATTTAAATACCATACAATTAAGCCTTTAAAAGTGTACTTTTCAGTGGGTTTTAGTACATTTAGAGAGTTGTGTAACCATAATCATGCTTTAGTTTTAGCATATTTTCATCACCTTTCGAAGAAATTCCCATTAGCAATCACTCCCCACTCCCTTATCCTTCTGGTTCCTGGCAACCACTAATTACTTATCTATGGATTTGCCTATTATGGACATCAAGTATAAGTGGAATAATACAATATGTGGACTTTTATCACTGAGAATAATATCTGGCCTTTATAACTGAGCATAATGTTTTCAAGGGTCATCCATATTGTTGCCTGTATCAGTAATTTGGGACAGAGAAACTAGAGGCAAATGATAGGATTTAGCTTTTCATTTAGAAATTTTCTGTATTTATTTTGCTTTAAAAAATGCAGGATTTATTTAACAAGATTGTATGATTATGAGACAAATCGTTATTTTGTTAATTTTCCTTTGTGTATGCATTTATATGTATATATAGAGAGTTATACAAATGCATATATTCATTCATTTTAATTATCACTTGCAAAATACTAAGAAAAAACTATGCAAATACAAATTATGTTTCTGAATACCAAGGAAACATACATAGCTAAAGTAATATTAACTGTTATCTAAAATCAGATAAAATAAGAAAAACTGGTTCATTCTAAGGATCAAAATTTTTTCCATAATTGGAAATTATGAAAACTAATTAAATTAATAATTTAACAATATATTTACCTTTAATAAAAATGTGCATGAAGTTCAAAGGTGAAAATGACACATATTTCCAATAAATAATATATAAGAAGAATATAATTGTTATACAATATTTTTCTGAGTTTGTTAGTAAAATTAGATATGTGAAATAAATATAGGATCTGAAAACTAAAAAAAGGGCCAAAATTGCCTTTGTTCTTACATGATTATTATTGTATACCTGGAAAATTAAAAGTAGCTTATTGAAATACTAACATAATTGAATAACTGACTCAAAAAAAGTATGTGAATAAATCAACAGTCATTTCAATATATATTTATGCCACTAATATCTATGAAGTACAATGGAAGAATGGATCCAAACTAGATTGAATAAAGAATAGACAAATGTTTTTGAAAAGAACCAAAGAAGAACAGTACATTTTTGTATTGTATTTTGCTAAAGAAAAAGAAAATACTCCTGAACAATTTTTAGACAAAAGATGTGTATTTGACAGTTCTATCTTGAATTTAGATATCATGACCCAAAATATACTGCAATAAAGACAATCCCTTTCAAGCAAGACTCCAAAGCCAGAAGCCATAATGGAAAGGGATATTATATGTGATTAGATTCAATAAAATCTTGCGGGAAATATATTATGAAAAACAAAATACACGGCTCACTGGCCTTGCCAAGCTAGCCAGCTGGCCTGGCTCCCCTCCTTATCCCCGACGGGCTGGCGCGCTGCCCTGAGGAAACGGGAGGGTCGATGCTGAACTTCTGCGCTGCCCCCACCTGCATGCAGAAGAGCATGCAGTCAGATCTGGCCTTCTTCAGGCTCCCTCAGGACCCGGCCAGATGCCAGAAATGGTTCGATAATTGTAGGAGAGCCGACTTAGAAGATAAAACACCTGATCAGCTAAATAGATATTATCGGTTATGTGCCAAACACTTTGAGACCTCTATGATCTATAGAACTATACATTTTGCAGAGGCATCAGAGAACTAATGAATGATTGAGTTATTTTATTTCTCAAAATTAATTAAAGCAGATACTTGTGAAGTCATTGGGAGAGTCCTTATAGGACAGTTCTTCGAGATAATGCTATACCAACAATATTTGATCTTACCAGTCATTTGAACAATCCACATAGTAGACACAGAAGACAAAAGAATTGAGTGACGATGAAATTAGGACACTGAAACAGAAAAATTGATGAAACTTCTGAACAGAAACAAAATATAAGGACTCAAACAATAACAATGCTCAGAACTCCAATGCAGAAGAAGGGATTGAAGAACAGGATGAAGACATTTTACCTTTAACCATTGAAAAGAAGGAAAATAAAGAATACCTAAAATCTTTACCTGAAATTTTGATTCTTGTGGGAAAACAAAACATACCTCTGGATGGACATGAGGCTGATGAACTCCCTGTATTAGTCAGCCAATGGAGTGTTGATGCAAAATACCAATAATCAGTTGGTTTTTATAAAGAGTATTTGTTTGGGGTAGAAGCTTACAGCTACCAGGCCACAAAGCATAAGTTACTTCCATCACCAAAGTTTGTTTCCACGTGTTGGAGCAAACCAGCTACCGACTAGGGTTCAGGTTTCTTAGTTTCCTCTTTTCCTTGGAGTCCGTTGCTCTCCGGGATCAGCTCCTCTGTTTCCTCCACAAGGCTAGGTGTAGTCTACAAGGGTCCTTAGGCTTTGCTTGTCTCCTCAAGGCCAGCTGTGAACCATCAGGTGAACAGCTCATCTCTTTTCCTGGAGTCTTCTCTCCTTCCTCATGACCAAGGTCTTCTGTGTTCTTACTCACCTGGGCTATAGCATTAACACCTAGCATCAGAACTCCAACAATAAAACTACTCCAACTCTGTCCTTTGCCATGTCTTTTATCTTTGAGACCCCACCCACCAAGGGGCAGGGCTCAGGACCCTACTGACATGGCCCAATCAAATCCCTAATCATAATTTAATCATGCCCAGATGAGAAGACCAGTTTACAAGCATAATCCAATATCTGTTTTTGGAATTCATAACTATATTCAACTGCCAAACTGCTACACTCCCTGAAGGTCTCTTTACTCCTGACAACTTTCAAGCACTGCTGGAGTGCCAAATAAATTTTGGTGAAGAGGGTCTGAGAAATTTATTCTGGTGTAGAGGGTTTGAGAAAGTGCTTTGAAACAACACCTGTTAACACATTGTTCTGTTCAAAAACACAGCAGAAACAGATGCTAGAAATATGCGAGGGCTGCATTTGGGAAGAAAGCCTCAGGGAAGTGAGAGACTCACACTTCTTTTCCATTATAACTGATGATGTGGTGGGCATAGCAGGGGAAGAGCACCTGGCCATGTTGGTGATGTTGGTCGATGAATCTCATAATCTGAGAGAGGAATTTGTGGGCTTCCTGCCTTATGAAGCTGATGCAGAAATTGTGGCTGTGAAATTTCACAGTTCAATAACTGAGAAGTGGGGACTGAACATGGAGTACTGTCCTGGACAAGGTTACATTGTGTCCAGTGTAACCAAAATGAAAGTTGTTGCTTCTAGACTTCTAGAGAAATATCCCCAAGCTGTCTACACACTCTGTTCTTCCTGTGCCTTAAATATGTGGTTAGCAAAATCAGTGTGTTTGATGGGAGTATCAGTTGCATTGTGGATGATTGAGGATGTTTCTTCTTTTTTCCATCAATCACCACAACTACTTTTAGAACTTGACAATGTAATTTTTGTCCTTTTTCAGAGTAATGAAGAAAAGGGAAATGAACTGAAGGAAATTGCCATTCTCAGTGGACAGGCAGGCATGATGCTTTTGAAATTTTAGTGGATCTCCTGCAAAGCACTTGTTTTTATGTTTGAAAGGTATAAACAGTGACACAAATGTTAGATGGAATAAGTGTATAGCTGGCTGAGCATTTGTACTCTGTAGTGCAGTAACAGATTTTGATTTCTTTCTTACCATTGTTGTTCTTAAATATTCTATCTTTTACAAGAGTCTTTGGGAAAAATCTCCAGGGGGCAAACTTCTAATGTCTTTGCAGCCAGCAGCTTGATTGCAGTGCTGCATTCACTCAATGAAGTCATGGAAAATATTGATGTTTATCATAAATTTTGGTTTGAGAAAGCCACAAATTTGGCAACCAAACTTGATATTCAAGTGAAACTCCCTGGCAAATTCTGCAGGGCTCAGCAAGGCAATCTGGAATCTCAACTAACCTCTGAGAGTTCCTATCTAGAAACACTAAGTGTTCCAACAGTGGAGCCCATTATTCAGGAACTTAAAGATATATTCTCAGAACAGCACCTCAGAGCTCTTAAATTCTTATCTCTGGTGCCCTCTGTCATGGGACACCTCAAATTTAATATGTTGGAGGAACACCATGCTGACATGTACAGAAGTGACTTACCCAATCCTGATACACTCTCAGCTGAGTTTCTTTGTTTAAGAATCAACTGGAAACACAGAAAGATATAGAGCTTCCTTCCACCATTTAGGAAGCCCTCCATCTGCCTGCCATTACATTTTTTCCTAATGTTTATGCATTGTTGATGATCTTATGTATACTTCCTGTGATGAAGGTTGAGAATGAACACTAGGAAAATGGGCAAAAGCCTCTCAAAGCATACCTGAGGAACACTTTGACAGACCAAAGGTCAATAACTTGGATTTGCTTAATATAAATTTTGATATAAAACATAATATAGAGTTAATGGTGGATACATATATCAAACTCTGTACAACTAAGTCAGAGCTTCGTACAAGTAATTCAGAAGACATTGAAAACACATAATAGACTTTTAAAATAGGTTTTCTCTTCTATTTGGAGAAAAAAACTGTAAGGCGTATATAGGCCACTTAATCACTGAATATATTTACCAATAGGTCTCCCATTTAATACATTAATCATTAATAATCTACCTATTTAAATGGCCCCTGTTTTAACTCTCTTACTTTGAAGACCCATCCATTCTTCCAGAAGATAGCATTGAAAGTGCCTCATTTCATTTCTGTGTGATCTCTGTTGGTGGCACACTGGAATTAATTTAGTTATGTCATTTTAGACATAACATTTATCATTATTGTGGATCCAATTGTCAGGTTATCAGTTCAGTTATGTGTACTTTAAGAAATAAATTTTGAGGATTTAATGGAAGGAAAGGAATACAATTTGTAAAATGTTACAATGAGGCTCATGACTGACTTCTAACTAATAAGAGTTTTAATTCTATTGTTAAAAATGTGTATTGGACAGTTAAGGGAATTACCAGAGATTGAGAGAAACTGAGCTTGCCAAGCAATGATTTCAGTGTAGATTTTGCATTTATCAAATGAACCTAAAGGAGCAAGTTACAGTTCGATTATCTTTTAACACATCTGGTTGTTGCTGTTTACATTCCTTTGTTGAGCCCACACCTTCATAAGCTTTTCAGCAGGTATGTGTTGGGCACTTCTGTTTCATGGTCAAGACAGAATCAAGAGGCCATGGATACTTACAACTGATTTGTCTTTTCTGTCTATTTCTATGACTATATCTACTGCCTCATCTTAATTTATAAGCAAACCTGGAAAGCCTACAAAACTAAGTGTTTTGTGGTTTATCTAGGAATAATACAAAAAACATTGCTGTTATTTTTGGTGAAGAAAATCAATTTTGTACAGTTTATTTCAATCTAAATAAAATGTGAATTTTGCTTAGAAAAAAACTTATAGGATGCAGCTAAAGCAGTGCTAAGAGGGAAATTTATAGATCTAAAAGGTCTATATTAAAAAAGAAGAAATAACTACATTTAGAGTCATAATTGTACACATCTAAGAAATATAAGAGGAACAACAAACTAATCCAAAGCAAGGAGAAAGAAGGAAATAACAAAGTTTAGAGCAAAACTAAATGAATTTGAGACTAAAATAACAGTAGAAAAAATTGAACAAAATCAAAAGATGGTTCTTTGAGAAGCCTTATCAAGATGGACAAAATCTTAGCCAGACTAACAAAGAAAAAAGAGAGAAGATGCAAATACATAAAAAAAGATAAAGGGGGTATCACCCCAGAAATAAAGAGTATCATAAGAGGATACTTTGAAAAATTATGTACCAACAAGATGAATAACTTAGATGAAATAGACATATTTTTAGAAACCCACAAGCAACCTACATTGATGAAAGAAGAAATATAAGAACTCAGTAGAACAATCACAAGTAGTGAGGTTGAAGTAGTCATCAAAAACATCCAAACCAAGAAAAGCCAGGTCCAGATGGCTTCACAGGTGAATTCTACCAATCATTCTGTAAAGACTAACACCAATCCTCTCTAAACTCTTCTCAGAAAATGGAAGAGGAGGGAACATTACCTAATTCATTCTATGATGCCAACATTACCTTTATACCAAAGCCACATAATTATGCCAAAAAAAATAAAAATAAACACCAATCACTCTAATGATCTTAGATGCTAAAATGCTCAACAAATTTGATGTAAACATATCCAACAACACATCAAATGCATTATACACTAGATCAGGTGGGTTTTGTTACAGGTATGGAAGGATGATTCAAAATAAGAAAACCAAACAATGTAATATACAAAATTAACAGATAAAAGAAAAGAGACAAGATCATCTCTATTGATGCAGAAAAAGCATTTGACAAGATACAGCATTGTTTCTTGATAAAATCATTTGAAAGACAGAAATATAGAAGGAAACCTCCTCAACAGGTAAAAGGTATATATTAAAACCCCACTGCTAACATCATAATCAATGGAAAAGTGCTCAAAATTTTCCCTCTAAGATCTGGAAAAGACATGGATGACCTCTGTCACTGATCTTATTTAACATTGTGGTGGAAGTACTTTCTCAAGCACTTAGTTGAGAAAAATATAAAAAAGGCATCCAAATTGGAAAGGAAGAAGTAAAAATTTCACTCTTTCAGAGACATGATCCTAAACCTAGAAAGCCCTGAGAAATTTTCAACAAAGCTTCTAAAGCTGATAAGTTCAGTTAACTGGCAGGACATAAATCAACACACAAAAATCAGTAGCATTTATATACACCAATAATAAGGAATCTGAGGAGGAAATAAAAATATTCCATTTACAATAGCAACTAAAAGAATCAAATATCTAGGAATAAACTTAAGTAAGGATGTAAAGAACATGTACACAGAAAACTATACAATATTCTAAAGAAAATTTAAAAAGACCTAGATAAATAGAAGAATGTTCCATGTTCATGGATTTGAAGAGTAAATATAATTAAGATGTTTATCCCACCCAAATTGCTTACATATTTAATGCAATCTCTATAACTTTAAAACAGCATTTTTTTACCAAATTGAAATAGCTAATTATGAAATTTATTTGGAAGGGCAAGGGGCATTCCAAATATATAAATATATTGAAAAAGAAAAAGGAAATTAGAGAAATCACACTGTGTGACTTTAAAGCATACTACAAACTACAGTGGTCAAAATTGCATGGCTTTGGAATAAGAATAGACATACTGACCAATGGAACCAAATTGAGAAATCTGAATTAGATCCACACATATATGGCCAACTGGTCCTTGACAAGGCCACAAAACCCATTCAACTGGAAGCAAATGGCCTCTTTAACAAATGGTACAGGGAGAACTGGATATCCATATCCAAAAGAATGAGGGAGGATCATCATCTCACACCATATACAAAAATTAACTCAAGATGGTTAAAAGACTTAAATATAAGAGTCAAGACCATAAAGCTCCTAGAAGATAATGTAGCGAAGTATATTTGAGATATTGTAGTCAGAAATGGTTTCATAAACTTTACACCCAAGGCAGGAGCAAGGAAAGAAAAAAATAGATAAATAAGACCTCCTCAAAATTAAAATCATTTTGACTGCAAAGGGGTTTGTCAATAAAGTGAAAAATTCTTATACTAAATGTATATTGATATCTGATAAAGGTCTAATATCCAGCATACATAAAGAAATCCTACATCTCAAAAGATAAAGAGAAACAACCAATTTAAATAATGGGCAAGACATTTGATTAGATGCTTTTCCAAAGAGGAAACACAAATAGCTAAAAAGCACATGGAAAGATGCTCATAATCACTAGCTATGAGGGAAATGAAAATAAAAAATTCTACAATGAGATATCATCTTACCCTTATTGGACTGGCTACTATTAACAAAACAGAAAACTAAGTGTTGGAGAGGGAAGCGGGTGTGGCTCAATGGATGGAGCTCCCGTTTACCATATGGGAGGCCCCAAGTTTGCTTCCCAGGGCCTCCTTGTGAGGGCAGGCCAGCTGGCCCGCGTGGCACGGTAGGCTGATGCAGCGAGAACTCCCAGCAGGAAGCGGGTGTGGCTCCATCCATAGAGGACCCATTTGCCATGCGGGAGGCCCCGGGTTTGCTTCCGGGGGCCTCCTTGTGAGAGCGGGCCAGCCTGCATGGTGTGGTGGGCTGCTGCGGAGGGGCCTCGCAGCAGAGGGTAGATGAGCAGACACGGAAGAAACACACAGTGAATGGACACAGTGGAGAGCAAGCAGCAAGGGGGGGATAAATAAATAAATAAATAAATCTTAAAAAAACAGTGTTGGAGAGGATGCAGAGGAATGGCAACACTCATACACTGCTGCTGGGAATGTAGAATTGTGTAGTAATTGTGGAGTATGATTTGGCTGATCCTCAGAAAGCTAAATATAGAATTACCATATAATCCAGCAATACCACTGTGGGGTATAAACACAGAAGAATTGAAAGCAGGGACACAAATAGATATATGCTCACCAAAGTTCATAGCAACATCATTTCATTTTTGTCAAAAGTTGGAAGCAACCCATGTCGATCAACAGATGAATGGTTATGCAAATGTGGTATATTCATACAATGGAATATTACACAACTGTAGGAAAGAATGAAGTTTGGACAGATGTGACAACATGGATAAATCTTGAAGACTCTATGTTGAGTGAAGTAAGCCATTTACTAAATGACTCATATTGTAGGATGTCACAGAAATGACCTAAGGATCTTGATCAGACTCAAAGAGATAGAGTCTGGAAGGTAGTTTACCAGGTGACAAAAAGGGAACAAAGAGTGGTGAATTGATGCTCAATCTGTACAGAACCTATGATAAGGTGGAAGGTGGTGGTTTGTCAGTGGATGGCGTGATGTTGGTGCATGGATGTGAGTAAGGCTGATGGTGCTGGAGCATGAGAATGAGCAGGGTTTTAGGGATGGATGAAACTTGGGGGAGTTCTGGAGGAAGGAACAGGAGATTTCTGGGGAGATGGAGGTCTGTGGTTGAAATACAATTGTGGGAATATTCTTTTGACATATATGGCAAGGAAGGTCTCTGAGGGTGTTGGTGGTGAGGTGATGTGTGGGAGTGTGTCTGGGGCATGCTTCTATGGAATATGAAAATGTTCATCATATGCTAGGGTGATATCTCAGTGGGTGGAGACACACAATGATCAAGAAAGTATTAAACTCCCATCATTGGGAGTCCTACTGCATTCTCAAATGGTCAAGAATCTCCTGAGTACTTAGACAGTGCCTAATATAAGAAAACAGACCATTATGTCAAGCCCTTTTTATTAATGCATTGAACTATGAGACTTATTCTTTTAAAATTGAAACTTAGTCAAACAATAACTATTGCATCAGAGTTATCTCCTGAAAACCTCCTTGTTATTCAAATGTGTCCTTTCTCTAAGCCAAACTCAGCAAATAAATATACTACATCCCCCCCACCCCCACGCTGGAAAGGGACATGACTCCCAGGGTTGAATCTCCCTGGCACCAAGGGATTAATTCCAAGTACCAACCAGTCTTGCATTTGGAAAAAGACCTTGACCAAAAGGGAGAAACATCAAAAACATAAGAGTTTTTAGGGCTAAGAGGTTTCAAAATGTGTCTGGATGTCATGCATCAGGTACACTTATGCATGTCTCAGACAGATCTCACAAACTGCCACCATGAAAAAAGCCAAAAATAAGGGTGCTCCCTTGAACTTTAAAGCCATATGGACACTATATAGGCAAGGCACACAATCCCTTGAATTCAACACTCTGTTGGTGGGCCTTACCTTGAAATATATGATAACTTTTTTCCCTAATGTAACAGAGTTAGACTCATTTATAATTTCCTTATACACAATTTTCTACCCCTTTTATATGAGCCTATTTTTAGCACTATAACTTAAATATATGGTTCAGAGACTTAATTATTTTGTCTATTTATGTCTTAACCCTGAATCTCAGAAGGGTTGTGGCCAAAACCTATTCTCCAGATGACTGGGCTCATCCAGGACAGCTAACAAAATGATGATGGATCCACCCCCAAAAAAACAGAGAATAATTGCAAATGCAAGCAAAATGGTACCTTCCATGTGTTACATAATATCTACGCCACCTTTCAGTCTGAGGCAGAGTGGGCATCACTATCCTAAAATCCTCAAGGTTGAGGAATGAACAAACATTAGAGGGAGAAGCATTCACGTACAAAGTAACCTTGTTAATATAGTATTAACAAGTATTCTATTACTTCCATGAATATGTAGCATTGTTATAAAGATAGTTCTTACCAGAGGTTCTGAGGGGAGAGGAAAGGAATAAATGTGGAACATAGGTCATTTTCAGGGCCCTGGAATTAAGTGTAAACCACCATGTAAACTATAGACCTTGGTTAATACCAATGCTTCAATATTTAGTCATCAATTGTAACAAATGTACCACACAATTGTAAGGTGTTATTAATAGGGGAAAACGTGTGATGGGAGGGGTATATATGGTAATCCCTGATACTTTTGATCCAACAATTCTGTAATCTAAAACCTCTTTAAAAATAAAATTTAGTATATAAAAATAAGCTGCAGACCCTATGCATGCTATGTAACTTATTAAGATTCATTTTCATATATGAAAAATGTGTCTGATAATTTTAGCTCATTAATGTATTCAAAAAATTAAATGTGACCAAACAATAAAATGTATAACACACTTTCCAACATAAATGAATTGTTAACAAATCATTTTTTGGTATATTGCTGCTAGTATTTTCCCCTAGGGATATACTCCTTAAGTCACCAAACTAGTATTGTTAAATTAAGTCATAGTGTTCCAGGCTGCACATAAAGTCTGCATTTGCAAAGCACTTTATTGAGTCTTCTCTTCATATCCACATCCATAGTCTGTAAAAGATTCAACATTTAAAAGCCACATTTTACATTAATTTTCAAAGGGCATTTTTCTCAGGGGTGTGCAGAGGATGGGCTAAAGTATACAGCAATGTCTGTGCCATAGCCCACTACCACCACTGACAGGAGGCTGCCACAGGTGGTAAAGACTCTGTTTCCCCTGAGTAGAATTGAACTTGAGAATGGTGGAGAAGAAAAGCACATAAGAAATGAGATTGCAGATAATACAGAGTTCCTACAGTATAGACGGTCATTACACTGAAGGAAACATCTGACTAGGAGAGCTGCAGAAGTGGGCTGAGATGACAGAACAAATGATGGACAACATTGGAAATACAGAAGGAGAAACATGGCATTAGGACAGCATGTAGGAGGGCAGGGATATAGGTCACAACTATAGTCCAGACACCAGTTGGACTCAGAAAAAGAGGATTCATTACAGAGTTGTAATGTGAAAGGTGGTGGATCATCACATACCTATCATAGGCCATCACTCATAGAAGGAAGTTGTCCATATTCAAAAAAGAAATGAAGAAGAATTGCTGGGTGATGCAGCCAGAAAAAATATTGTCTTGATCTCTGCCAAGGTGTTTATGACTATTTAAGGGACTGTGTTGGAAATTAAACAGATGTCCACAAAGGCCAAATTTCTATGGAAGAAGTACATATGGTAATGGAGGTGAGCCAATTGCTACGTTGGCTAAGATGATGTGCATGCTCCCTGATAAGGTGACCAAGTCCATATGGAGGAAGATCACAGGCAGGAATCATTACTGCTCTGAGTTGGAAAATTCCAGAATCACAGATGACCATTAGATTTCTCCTATCCATCCTCTCAATCGATCCAGAGTAGAAAAATATTCTATTGTGGAATCTAGTAATATCAAACCTCAAGATTACATGGTTTTGTGTGTTCCTGTGTATTTGTTATAAATAACCATCTAATCCCTTGCTGTCCTGCATGTTTGCCAATTATATCTTGTATTTGTGTTACTCTGCCTATAAATATAATACTCAGTTTCATTCAAGAAAGAATGATATTTCATCCAAATCAAAATAAAATTTTAACTAATGAGCATTTATTCTTATAATTGAGTCAATGAGATTGCTGTGCCCACAGTATTAATGCAACTAATATCTAACTTTTAATTTTAATTTATTAATTTATTTTCCCAGTCATGCTTTTTAATCTGGCCTACTGGAAATCTTTGCACTTAATAAGTAATTATCCCTTCAATCACAAGTTTATATACATATTGTCAAAATTCCTTATTTCAGCTTTCTTTCCCCATGGTAGAATGAATTTTTGGTCTCTAAAATCACAAGACTGCCTGTTTTCTTCCACTGAATATCATTTCTATGGCTCCTGCTGATCACTTGATTAAAGGCTCAGGCTGGTGTGGTAAGTCAAATAGAGCCCAGATATTGTGGATTGGACTTTTGAGTGCCTTCACCATAGTAGCTCATAAGAATTTTTTTCTGGAGAAGACAACAGTATCTGCCCATACACATCAAATTCTCCATTTAGTATCTTTCTGCTTTCCAACTTCTCACTGGATTCCTAATCAAAATATCTGGGAAATGGTTTGTAAGACAATCAATAAAATTTTGTGACTTCTGCATCATTTTTATTTTTCATTCTGTATTTGTCAGCAGAAAACAGAACAATTAATCTATAATTTGTAGTAGTAATCAGGTTCTCCTATATTTATGATTTTCCTAAAATTTTATTTTTTCTGATTTATATCACCTGCTTTGATTTATTAATATTAAATGCTGTAATTGCCTTCCACTAGGTAACATCTTCTCACCTGAAATTTTTATGAACTAAACTTCATATTTTGCTTTGTGTTAATTCATTGTTATAAAAACAATTTTATATGCTACAATGAGGGAATTAGTCATTAGATATCTCCTAACTAAAATTTTAAAATACAAATGCATACCCTATTGGTTGTGAAATGCTGGCACCTACCATATTCCTCCCTTCTGAATACTTGTTCACAAGAGGAATAGAAAATTGTGCATTGAATAGATTCTTAGGCAAAGGAATAAAAGTCGAAGAAGAGTGAGATAAAATAGTCAATCACATAATATACAAATATAGTATTATTCCCTCGTTTTCAATCTGATGAATTATTCCCTTTTTAAAATTTTTTCCTTTTCAGCCAATATTTCATGCCTTTTTGTACTGACTAGAACTTCTAGTAAATTTTTGAATAGAAGCAATGACAGTAGAAACCCTTCTATTGTTCTTTTTCATTGGGGATAAAATATTCAATATCAAACATGTTGTTAGCTATAGGTAATATCTATGTATATATGTCTTTTATCAGATTGAGGAAGATCCTTTCTCTTCTGAGTTTGCTGGACATTTTGTTAAGAATAGAAATTCAATTTTTTCAGAGGACTTTCCTGTATCAGCAGAGATGATCACATGATTTTTCTTTTTTGTTTCTTTTAATGGGGAATTAAATTTATTGTGTGTGTAATTTTTAAAATTAAACCATGCTTATATTCCTTGGGTAAACCCCACTTGCTCATGGTATACTGTCATTCTTACATATTGTTGATTCAATTTGATAAAATTTTGTTTAGAATATTTGCATCTGTGTTTATGAAAGACCTTAGTGTGTAATTTTCTTTTCTTCCCTTTTCTTTTCTGTTTTTTCCCCAATATTTTGACTATATTAGATTTAGGGTTAAATGTAGTCAAGTTCCCTTAAACTAGGGGACCTGGGAAAACTAAGTTTTCATATATGTAATTTTTACACTATAAGTAACATACTCAATATCACAAAACCAATTTATTACAATGCTATGATTTAAAGAAAATCCTGATTCTAAATCAATTTTTCCTCCATCAATCTGTACTAACATCATTTAATCCATGTATGGGACTTGAATTGAGATGTAGAGAAATGAATGCAGATAGTGGGATTTTAAAAAGTGAACAATGAACAGGTGGACCAGAGGGTAGCTGAAAATGTGGAACGATATACAAAATGGAATGTAAATGAAAGAAAAAAGGTAGTGGACATGGCAAATGTGGAGATCTATCCTCTGAGGACTAGAAAGTTCATTGAAACAGTCAAAACTTGCTCAAAACTTCTTTCTTTTAACTGAACTATGTTGGTTAAGTTACCTTGTTTTCTTTCATACACTTTAGAAAATAGTGTTTAGGATACATGCCAACATCACCGTTATGTTAAATTCTGCCCTGACTCACATATTCCACTGACATGTGCACATTTCTATCTTTCCACACCTGCAAGAATTTAGTTCTCCTGTGCTGTAACTCAAGAAGAAAGGTCAGAATTCAGGCCTATAAATGTGAATGATTCTCCTCAGAGCGTCTTTAATGTCTCTGTTCATCATAATATAGACCAAGTTTTGTGATATAAAGATAACCAAGGTATAAAAAAACTGACACTACTATCTTTTTCTCTACTGAAGCGTCGGCATTTCGTTGTACATACATGAAGAGGACTGTCCCAAAGAGTAAAGGACCACCACAAGGTGTTATGAATTGGTGGAGGTTTTGGGCTGTTCCTTGATAAAGCAGATCCTCAAAATGGCTGTGACATTGTGCATAGAAGACAAAGTTGATGAAGAATATGACTACAATAATGAAGTCTCACATACCTAAAATTTTCATCTGATTGAGTGCAATGTTTGAGGAGGACAAGAATAACAGAAGAGGGAGGTAATGGAAGAAGTCAGTTATTTCATTTCTACCACAAAACTATAGGCTAAAGGTCATGGAAATATGTATTGCCACAAGCAGAGGAACACAGACATGGTCAAATATGATCATCATTTAGAAAGGGGATTTACAAATGGCAATGAAATGGTATTATACCATGGTAGCCAAAGGAATGTGCATACAATAGTAAAGAGAAGGAGTAGAAAGAACGTAAAGGCCCAGCCAATGCAAGGGACCTCTTTACTTTCTGCTGGAATATTCTTCAGTTTAAGGGGAGCAGCAGCGGAAGAATAATATACTTACAGAAGAGAGGAACTTCAGAGAAGGAAATAGATGGGAGCATGCAGCTGGGAGTCTGCAATAATGATTCTAGTCCTGCCAAAGTTCCATGCCAATAGCAGAACATACATAATCAAAAAGACCCCTAGACCCTTTAAAATCATCTTAATGTGAACTCATTTACCGAGGTGAATAGATTTGCCACATTATCTTTCTGTACCTCCTCGTGACCCGTTTTGTAGTTTGACAATAATCTTGCTGATAACAATTAGACTGGCCAAATTCTCTCAGTAAAATTATAGAAGATACTTTTATATAGTACAATTCAGTAAAATAGTTGGAATTATTCTGAAAACAGAAAATTGAAAAGATAAATTATGAATATTCATATTCCATTCAAATTTCCCCTTCATGTTACTATCACACCATTCTGTAATGAGTTCATCTTCAAAATGTTTGAATGAGAAAAGTTAGGTTTGTAAAGTTTAAACAAAGTGACTAATATTTTAGCTATAAATGATAATAATTCAAAATATGTTAGCAATAATGTCATTCATACTACATATATATGGCTATATATATAGCAAAGACATAGAGGCAGTGTTCACTTCTCACTAACTTGAAGATTTAGATAACATGTCACTTGCATTTCTTAGATGAGGAAATTGAGGTAGACTGGGCTTTAGGTTACTAGTCTAGGCAATGACAAGCCCTGAAACCAGCTGTCTGATTCTGAGGCCATGTGACTAACCATGTGCCTAAAAGTGCCATGCTCCCATTTATACATTTCAGTTGTTTTATTGGCATATATTCTCATGTATTTACATCTCTAGGAAACCTTGTAATGCCTTAGATAATTGAATACAAATGTAAAATTTCTAGTTTCTAGAAATGTGCTCAATAGGCTGGAGTCTCACTTTGCCATGATAAATGGGCATATTAAGAGTCCTACATTACTTGATGTGATGAGTGCTATATGAAAAATAAGTTTACATATTTTAAAGTGCGGCAAATTATAAGTGGACACACTGAAAAGCTACAAAATCATGACTTAAAACATGCACATATTTAAAATGCAAAACATTAGGTTATGGCTTATCCACTTCATAGTTCAAAGTTGTGTTTTGAGTTTATTTTCAGAACCTTTCTCTCTCTCTCTCTCTCTCTCTCTCTCTGTATGTCTGTCTCTCTCATCTTTATGTCTCTTTCTGTTAGTGGTTATGTGTATATGTGTGAGTGTGAATGTGTGTATGTATGAAAATATATATATAAAGATTCAGTAATACATTATCACATATCTGATGGTAGTGCATTTTGAGGCATCCTGTTTCCATGGTTCCTTTTAATTACTTCTCTCTGAATACTGTAGCTAATGAATTTAAACTACATTTAAGATTTTGGTATACATCCCTGAGTATGTTTTTTGATATGTCCTGTGTGACCACTCTTAATTTATACAATGTCACTTGAAAACAATTCTGAAAAAGGCAAAATTTCTGTCACCTCAAATAGAATATACCAGGTCATCTGACACAAAGACAGCTCCCTCTGAATAAACTATGAGCAAATGGTTGATGGAAATTCAAATGGAGGGGAAGTCCCCAAAACAAAGATTTGAAAAAACTCTGTGATGAAAGAATAGTAGAATTCCTGA
>JAQZBX010055111.1:0-18495 GCA_029593785.1 Cabassous unicinctus | reverse complement strand
AAACTTAAACACTTTTGTGATTCAAAGAACTTCACAAAGAAAGTGCAAAGGCAGCCCACCTCATGGGAAAAATTATTTGGAAACTACATTTCTGATAAGTGTTTTATTTCCATTCTATATAAAGAGATCATACAACTCAACAGTAAAAGAGAAAGCAATGCAATTTAAAAATGGGCAAAAGGTTTAAATAGACATTTCTCCAAACAGGAAATACAAATGGCCAAAAAGGACATGAGAAAAGTTCCATATCACTAGTTATTAGGGAAATGCACATTAAAATGTCAGTGGGATTTTATCTGACACCACATAGAATGGCTATTATTAAAAAGACAGAAAACAATAAGTG
This sequence comes from Cabassous unicinctus, assembly GCA_029593785.1. Classification (NCBI taxonomy): domain Eukaryota; kingdom Metazoa; phylum Chordata; class Mammalia; order Cingulata; family Chlamyphoridae; genus Cabassous; species Cabassous unicinctus. Next base: position 18,149 of record JAQZBX010055111.1, on the reverse strand, counting down.
CTGGAGAGGATGTGGAGAAATAGGAACACTCCTTCACTGTTGGTGGGATTGTAAAATGGTCCAGCTTTTGTGGAGGCTTCCTCAGGAAGTTAAATATAGAACTGCCACATTATCCAGCAATTCCTCTATTAGGAATATATCCAGAAGGACTGAAAACTGTTATATGAACAGACATCTGCACACCTATGTTCATAGTGACGTTATTTACAATTGCCTAAAGATGGAAACAACCCAAGTATCCATCAACCAATGAATGGATAAACAAAATGTGTTATATACATATGATGGGATACCATGCTGCAATAAAAAGAAATGAAATTGGGACACATATGATAAAATGGATGAATCTTGAAGACATTGTGCTAAGTGAAGTAAGTTAGACACAAAAGGACAAATATTGCATGGTCTCACTAATATGAAATAAATACAAAGAAACAATGCATGTAGTTGAAACCTAGAATATAGGTTATTGGGAAATAAGAGGAGGGGGCTGAGAAGGATTACTGATGCTCAATATATGTAAAAGTTTTAATTAACTCTACTGTAAAAGTGTGGAAATAGAGTTGATGGTAACACATTATAGCGAGTAGCAGTTGGTTTATAAATGGGATTGAGACTTAAAAGGGTAGTCTAGGTATGTAAATGTCAATTGAAAGAAAGCTAGAGGATAATCTAAGGACTGAATAACACAGTGAACCCAGAGGTGGATGAGAATTGTGGTTTTTGGTAAAGATACAAGAGTCTCCACTATTGCAGGGTGGTGGGAATGTGAAGAAGTATGGGAAAAATGCAATTGATGTGACCTATGGACTGTAGTTAACAGCAATACTGTAATATTCTTGCATCAATGCCAAAGCTGTACTGTCTTGATAATGGGAGGTTATGGAAAAAATGGGCCATATATATGCTATGGACCATGGTTGGTGGTAATAGTCTGATGATATTATCTTTTAATCTGTAACAAGTATTCCATCACAGTGTCATGTGTTGGTGAAAGTCTGTTTTATTGGAATTCTACACATGTGCATGATTGTTTTGTAAGTTTACAATCTATGTATTAAAAATACATTTAAAAAAATATAGGGTAGGTTGAGGGGGAAATACTCCAAAAGTAAGATACAGGCTATAGTTAGTAACAATATTTTGACAATGCTCTTTCTTAGTTTGTAACAAATGTTTCACAACAATGCAAGTTGTTGTTGGTGGGGTGATGTATGTAAAGATCAAAGCAGGAATAAATGAATTTGAGAACAAAATAGCAATAGAGAGAATCAACAAAACCAAAATTTCTTTCATTGAAAAGATCAACAAAATTGACAAACCGTTAGCTAGACTAACAAAGAAAAGAAGAAAGAAGATGCAAATAAATGAACTCAAAAATACAGGAGGAATATTACTATTAATCCCACAGAAAAAAGAAAGATCATGAGGATACCATGAACAACTATATGCCAATGAACTCAACAACATAGATGAAATGGACAAATTACTAGAAACACACTATGGCAGTTTGAGATTATCTATGAATTCCAAAAAGAGAGACTTTGTAAACTGGTCTGTTCCTCTGGGCATGATACCCTCTAATTGCATTAGAATTAGCTGAGATGCCATTGATTAAATTATTTTAAGATAAGGGCTTTCATTTGACCATGTCATTCGGGCAACTCAGTTTGAGCCCACCCCTTGACCCTCAATCAAGGAAAAGAGATAGCTCCATAGAAATGGCAGAAGCCCAAAAAAGAGAGAGATGAGCCATTCACTTCATAGTTTATATCTGAACTAGTGAAGAAAACAGAGCAGCTGAGCCCAGAAAGAAACAAGTCCTGGGAAGAGAGATGAGCCCTATGACAGCCTACAGCTGAGATTGGAAGAAGCTGGACCCATCAACCCTTAAGAGGGAAGAGGAAGGCTGAATCTTCACAGACATCACTTTCCGTCATGCTTCGATATGTGGAAACAGAGGTTGGTAAGGAAGTAACCTTCAGTTGGACTCTTTAGGACCTTGTAATTGTAAGCTTTTACCCCAAATAAATAACATTTTCAAAAGCAAACAGATTTCTGGTACCTTGTATCAGAACCCATTTGGCTGACTAATACAGAATTTGGTACTCTGAAGAGGGGTAGTGCTTTTGCAATAACCAAAAATGTTTTAACAGTTTTATAAATGAGTAAAGGGTGTGTGTTTTTTTGTTTGTTTTTGTTTTTGGAGGAATTGTGAGATGCTTGATAGAAAATGCCCAGATTTCTTTGAAGAGACTGTTGGTAGGAATATCAACACTAAAGATACTTGTGATGAGGCCTTAGAAGTAAATGATCAAACTATTATTGGAAACTGGAGGAAAGGCAATACATGTTTTAAAGTTGCAGAGAACTTAGCAAGATTGATTCCTGATGTTGTATGCAAGGCAGAATTTGAAAACTCTGACCTTGGACATTTAGAAAAGGAGATTTCCAAACTAAATGTGGAAAATGCAGCCTGGCTTCTTCTTGCAACTTGCAGCAAAATGTTGGAAGAAAGAGATAAGCAGATAACTGAATTTTGGGGCACAAAGAAAACAGAAACTGATTCCGGAAATTCCAAGTTTCTGGAAATTAAGCCCTCAGATGATAGTCCCCCATTTTAGGACTTAACTAAACTTAGAACTTGTAAATTAGGAATGAAAATGCAGTTATCCGGGAAAGACTTGTAGAAAGTCCTACTGTCTGATGGCTTGGACACCTGTTTCCAGCATGCTAAACCAGTAAGCTTTCTGCGAGGGCTATAAGAACAAAACTGCTGTCACCTTGGACTTAAAGGGATATGGAGGGGAGAGATGAAAGGGAAAATGGCTTTAAGAGGAAAATCACAGAAGCTGAGGTCTGGAATTAAGACATCTCCTTGGGCCACAAGAGGAACCCCACCCATGTATACAGAAAGGGTGAGTTTGCCCTGGCTGTTGAAGAGGGTGGATGTTCCAGCCTGCTGTTGAAGGAGACTTTTGACACCCCAGGCTATGAAGAGGGTGGAGCACATTCCCCAAGCATTGGGGAGAGTGAGGTTGACACCCCACAGGTCTGTTAAGGGTGGGCCTGTCCCCCATAGATTAAGGAAGGCCCAGTCACCAACTCATTGCTCTGGGAGGTTTGGGTCTGTACATGAGAGATTAGGGAGAATGTTGCCTCAAACTCGCGGTACTAAGGGAGATGAGATTCTACCCCAGAGATTGGGTGAAGTGTGGCCTTTCACTCTAATATCCTTGGAGGGTGAGATCTGAAGCTCAGTTACCACCTAGATGCTTGATGACTATGGAACCAAGAAAATAGCCATTGGACAAGCCTGTGGAAAGGTTGGGCCTACATGAGGTTCAAAGGATAAGAAGAAACCATCATCTTAAGAATGACTCTCAGACTTTGAAATCTAATGAAGGTTTTCAGAAATTTAGGGGATCTATGACACATTTTTCCCTCCCTAATTCTCCTTATGGTAATGCAAATGTTTATCCTATGTCTGTCCCTTTGTATATTGAATGAAACAGATAAATTCTTGGGTCTAAGCCAGAAGGTCTAAGCCAGAAGGGATTTTTCCCTAAGACAAACTATATTTCTTTAAACTGATTGTGATATGATTTTGTACTTAGCGTTGTTAACTGAAAGGATTTAAGTTTTTTTGAATATTGCCATGTCTTTTTGGAATTCATAGGGTGGAGTGTGGCAGTTTGAGATTATTTATGAATACCAAAAAGAAAGATTATCTTTGTAAACTGGTTTATTCCACTGAGTATGATTCCCTTTGGTTACATTAGATTCAGCTGAGATGACTTTGATTACATTATGTTAAGGTTAAGGCTTTGATTTGACCACATCATTAAGGCTACTCAGTTTCAGTCCCCGCCCCCTTTGTGGGCTATATAAACAGACACTCAATCAAGGAGAACACAGAAAGAGATACACAAAAAAAATTCACAGTGGAAGACAGACAGCTCCATAGACACAGCAGAAGCCTCAGGAAGAGAGATGAGCCATTCACCTGTTAGTTTACATCTGATCTCATAAAGAGAACAGATCAGCCTAGCCTGGAAAAAAAAATGAGCTCCGGGAAGAGAGACGAGCCCTATGCCAGCCTAAAGTTGAGGGGGAGATGCTGGACCCACAGAGTATGGAGAGGGAAAAGGAAGGCTGAACTCTCACAGACATTGCCTGCCATCTTGCTTCAATCTATGGCAACAGAGTTTGGTAGGGAAGTAACTTTGAGTTAGAGTCTTTACAGTCTTGTATCTGTAAGCTGTTATCCCAAATAAATACTGTTTATAAAAGCCAACAGAGTTCTGGTACTTTGTATCAGCACTCATTTGGCTGACTAATACACACACCAACAATCTACACTGACCCAAGAAGAAATAGAAGACCTCAACAAACCAATCACAAGTAGAGAGAATAAAACAGTCATCAAAAACCTTTGATGACTACACAGGTGAATTCTACCAATCATTCACAGATGATATAATGCCAATGTTACTCAAGCTCTTCCAAAAACTTGAAAAGGAAGGAATGACACCAACTCATTTTGTGATGCTAACATCACCCAAATACCAAAGCCATCAAAAGACACTACAAACAAAGGAAATTGCAGACCAATTTTTCTAATGAATAACAGTAAAAAAATTCTCAAGAAAATACTTGCAAACTGTATCCAAGAGCACATTAAAAGAAATATACACCATGATCAAGTGGGTTTTAACCTAGTTATGAAGGGTGGCTCAACACAAGAAAATCAAATAGTATAACAAACCATATTAATAAATTGAAGAAGAAAAATTACATGATCATCTTGATTGATGCAGAAAGGCATTTGACAAAATACAGCATCCTTTCTTGATAAAAACACTCCAAAAGATAAGAATACAAGAAAGGTTTCTCAAACACGTAAAAGTGCATATATAAAAAACACAGTTAACATTGTACATAATAGGGAAATACTGAATATTTTCCTGCTGTAATCCACAAGAAGGCAAGGATGTCCACAGTCACCGCTGTTATTCCATATTGTCCTAGAAGTTCTAGCTAGAGCACTTGGGCAAGAAAGAGAAATAAAAGGCACCCAAATAGAAAGGGAATAAGTAAAACTTGTGCTATTCACTGATATGATCATATACGTAGAAAATCCCACAAAATCCACAACAAAGCTACTTGAACTAGTAGATGAGTTCAACAAAGTGGTGAAATATAAGATTAATATGCAAAAACCAGTAGTATTTGTGTATACTACTGATGAGCAGTCTGAGGAAGAAGTTAGAAAAAAAAAAACCGTTTATGATAGTTACTTAAAGAATCAAATACATAGGAATAAACTCATACCAGGATGTAAAGGACTGTATTCAGGAAACTATAAAACATTGCAGAAAGAAATCAATAAAGACCTAAATGTCATTAATATGACAGTTCTACCCAAATTGATGTACAGTTTCAATGCTGTCCCTATAAAAATCCTATGAGCCTTTTTTGCAGAAGTGGAAAATTAAATTATAAAATTTATTTGGAAGGGTAAGGTGCCCTGGATAGCCAAAAATGTCTTTTAAAAGGAAGAACAAATTTAGAGGATGCTCACTTCCTGACTTTAAATCGTAATACTTAACTACAGTGGTAAAAACTACATTATACCAGCATAAATATAGAAAGATTTATCAATGTAACCAAACCAAGAACTCAGAAATGGGCCCTCACATCTATGGTCAAGTGATTTTTGACAAGGCTCTCAAGCCCTCCCAGCTGGGCCAGAATAGTCTATTCAACAAATAGTGATGGGAGAACTGGATATCCATATCCAAAAGAAGGAATGAGAACTCCTATCTCAAACCTTATACAAAAATTAACTCAAAATAGATCAAAGACCTAAATATAAAATCTACAACCATATATCACATAGTAGAAAATATAGGAAGACATCTTCAAGATCTTGTTGTAGGCAGTAGTTTCTTAAATTTTACACCAAAAGCAAAAGCAATGAAAGAAAAAAATAGATAAATAATATCTCCTCAAAATTAAACACTTTTGTTTTTCAAAAGACTTTGTGAAGAAAGTAAAAAAGAAACCTCTCAATTGGAGAAAATATTTGCACTTACTGGCATTCTACTATAGATACACTGTAATTCAAGTATTGGAAGAAATTACAACATTGATATGGAGCCAGTGGCCACTGGAGGCTCTGGGGGCAGGGAGAGGGAAAAGCAGTTGTAATAGAGGGGCTTTTTCAGGAATTGGGAATTGTCCTGAGTGACATTGCAATGATGGATATAGGCCATTTTATATCATCACTTAACATGCAGAACTGTGTGGGAGAGAGTATGGTTTACAGTGTGAACTATGGTCCATGCTTAATGGCAAAGCTCCAGGATGTGTTTATCAATTGCAATTAATATGCCACACTAATGAAGGATGTTTAGGTGAGAGGTTGTGGTAGGTGTGGTAAGTGGAGTGTATGGGAATCCCTATATTTTTTGCGTAATATTTATGCAATCTAAGTAACTTAAAAAAATTTTTTTAAAGTGTAGAAATGAATACAGTTGGTGGTAATACATTAGAGTGAGTAAAACTATTACTGCTAGTTTATAAATGTGATTGTGGCTGAAAGGTGTAATCTATGGATATAAATATCAATTGAAAGGAAGCAGGGACATTCTAGGGAATGTATAACATAGCGATTTTATTGGAGGATGAAGATTGTGGTTAATAGTGTAAATATAAGAATGTTCTTCTTTTACAAAGTGCTAAAATATTGTGATACATGTAAACTTACAACCAATTTAACTTATGGACAAAAGTTAACAGTAATATGGTCATATTTTTGTAACAAATAAGATATTATATTAATTATAAGGGACAACAATAGGCAGGTATAAGGGAGTATGGGATTTTTCCTCTTGGACTAGTGAAAACATTCTAAAATTGACTGAGGTGATGACAGACTGACTCTGTGATGAAAATGAAAACCACTGAGTATAAACTTTGAATGTGTTTTACTGGGCATGGGACTATATAACACAATGAATCCTGTGGTGAAATATGGACAGTGCTTAACAGAACAAATATGAGAATGTTTTCTCATGAATTATAACAAATGTGTAATACTAATTCAGTGTACTAATAACCATGTGAGTTGGGGGGAAAATACACCAAATGTAATATTTGGACTAAGTAGTAATATTTTGAAGATGCTTTTTCATAGTTTATAAAACTGTTTCATTACAATGCAAGGTGCTGGTGGTGGGGTAATATATGGGAGCCTTGTATGATGACATGCATCTTTATTTTTTAAGTTCACAACTTTTACTATACACTTATTATTTGATATGTTCATGTCTGAATGATATACATCAATAAAAATATTTAAGTGAAAAAATATGTATAGCCATAATTATACTTGAAGATTTAGTCAGGAAATTTAACATATTATCATATTAATAAATGTCAATAATAGTGGTTTGTTAAAAATAGAATTGGAAAAACCAATCTTTGTAAAACACAAGTATAAGCATGCCATTTTATTTTCAATAACATTGAAAAGGACAAATACTATAGGAGAATAGTTAATTATCCTATCATTTAAAAATCAATTTTATTTATACATATTAATAAGCATACAATTCATTCAAATTGTACAATGAAAGGTATTTGGTATAATTATATAGTTGTGTATTGCAGTATTTTCATTATTTCAACAATAATAATAATAAACAAAAAACAGACAACGAAACAAGCAAGCAAATTTTTCACTTCTCAGTCTCTGTTTGTTTCCCCTACTATACATAACTGCAATTCCTGGCTATTTTTACACAATTATTTATTTATTTATTAAGCAGTTTTATTGAGATATACTCACATATGTTTCATGTTCTGATTCCTTTTAAATGATAAAAATTTATTTCTTTAACAAATCAAAGACATAATGACTGTTAATGAAGTTTCTTTGCTAAATGATAATATTCTTTAAGACATTTAGTAGCAATTAAAAAGGAAGAAATACAAACATTTTCCATTTTGTATTATTTTAAGAATAAAAATTGAGTTTTATTTCTCTTGATACATGTATTATATTATATTCTCATTGTAGCTGATTCAAATTACAAAGAAAATAATAATTAATAAAGCAGAAGTTATTTGAAATCATGCCACTGTAAGAAAGCCAATAATCCCTTCTAAGCCAGGTCTTCCTTGCTGTTGACATGTATACCCAACCACTAGAGACATGCACATGGAAAATATTATATGAAATTATGGTGTATTATCTTTCTCTTTTTTTGCAGAAATGAAGGAAAATTGTATAAATACACATGCATTTTGTTACCTATTAGAATGTATGTTGATTTCTTCATCACAGCTACTCTAAAATACTGTCTTTAATATTTGTACAATATTATTAGTGTAAATGTACTAAAATGTCTTAATCTGTTCTCCAACTGAGAGTGATTTTCCCTAGGATTCAAATTTTGTGTTTGCATTATAAATTCAAACTTCAATATAAAGGCAATAATCATTTTTGGGTAAATTTTGTTATGATTACAAGATGGGTTTTCCTTGAATCAGTTTTTAGAGTAAGAGGATAAATATTTTGTTTTACTTGCAAATGAATGCCAACTTACAGTCCAAAAATCATGCAACAGCAGAAGTAGGGAAATAGTATTCATCCACATTTTATCAGAATGCACTATTCATCCCAGCTGATTCAAGTAAAAGGATTTTAAAGTACTATTTAAAGGATTATTTATATAATGTGTTAGTTTCCTAGGTCTACCATAAGAACTTACCAAAAATTAGGTGAGTTAAAACAACAGAAATTCTTTCATAATAAAGGGGGCAAGAAGTTCTAGAGAAGACTCCTTCCTTGCATCTTCCAGTTTCTCGTGACTTTTATTATTCCTTGGCTAGTGGCTGCATAACTCTGATCTGCTTCTATGTTCATGTTGCCTTCTCCTCTTTTATGTAGTTGTCAAATCTTCTTCTGCCTCCCTTTCTCATATAAGGGCACTGGTCATTGAATTTAGAACCCACTGTAATCCAGGATCATCTTATATCAAAATCTTTTACTCCAAAGTCCCTTTCTCAAAATAAGGTCACATTTGCAAGTTCTCAATAGATACACTTTGAGGGCCGACCATTCAATCCCATCACATGAGTATGGCAAGCTTATGAGGAAATACCAGAACCTTACAAGGACACGTAGATAATACCCAACAAAGACCTGAATCTACAAGGGAGGAAATGTTACTAGAGAACAGTGAGATGTGTGTCCCCAATTGATAAGTCATCTTGGGGAGAACATGGGCAGATACAAGCCACAGAAGCAGGGGGAAACGAAAAGAAAACCCCATCCTCTCTGCTTTCAACATCTTAGCTACTGCTGTTGTTTCTCATTGGCTAAGTTCATCAAGAGGGGCAGAGAAATGCAGCAAATGCATCCGAAGGAATGGAAAGGATATAGAAAATTGATCACAGAGCATGAATCTAATCCCTGGTTATATGATACACTAAGTTATCTCTCATTATTTTTCCAGGTAATCTCTTAAGTCACTATTTCACCATGACTGGCAATATTGGTTTTCAACATCAGATTCTTTACACTTGTGCCACAATTACATGAAGACAATTAATTTGAACCTGTGAAACAAAGGCCCCTTGACACAATGTGTACTTGTTAGCATAGTAGTAATTATCATTATTTAGGAATGTAGGAACAAAATTTGCTGTCATCGATTAATTAAAATCATTGCTTCATGTTAATAATTTAGGTAGTGATTTTCTCAATGCCACCATGACATCCTTGTTCCTCAGACTATATACAAGGGGTTTCAATATCAGAGTCAATATGGTATAGAAAAGAGAGCAGTTTCCCCATTCCTTCAGATTGATTTGATTCGTGCTGTAAATAAATGATACTCGCTGTTCCATAGAATAAGACTACAGCCATCAGGTGAGAAGAACAGGTAGAAAAGGCTTTAGACCTACCTCTTGCTGAAGATAATTTCAGAATATTGGAGATAATTTTGTCATAGGAAGCAGTAATCAACAGTAATGGAACCATGAAAAACAGCAAATAAACCACATGGACTACCATCTCATTCACAAATGTGTCCCCACAAGCAAGTTTGAATATTGAGGGGATGTCACAGAAGAAGTGATTGATTTGGTTCGATCCATAACAGGGCAGAGAGAAAATCTGGTATGTCTTCCCAGTATCAAATGGAATTCCACTGATCCATGAACCAGCCACCAGCTGGATACAGGCTTTGTGGCTCGTGATGAAAGGATAATGAATAGGGTTACAAATGGCCACATAAAGGTCATAGGCCATCAAACTCAGGAGGAAATCCTCTGTACCTCCAAACTTAAGAGCAAAACACATTTGTGTCGCACACTCAAACAAAGAAATGTTTCCTTTCTGAGTCCAAATGTTGAGGAGCATTTTTGGGACAGTGACAGTGACTGTTACATAATAGATTTCCAAAAAGGAAAAATTTCTAAGGAAAAGAAAACATGGGGTTCTGGAGAGCACGATCAATTCTTGTTATTAGTATTATGGAGCTGTTTCCCAACAGGATAATCACATAGATGGCCATAAACATCCCAAAAAGAAACCACTGGAGATTGGGAATATCAGAAAACCCCAAGAAAACAAAATCCATCATTGTAGTGATTGTAGTAATATTTGACTCTTCTGATTTTATCTTGCTTTCCATCAGTGGATACAGTAAATTCAAGATGGTTAATTCTTTGAAATGTTTGAACTACATTTCCTTTTATGTTAATTGGATTAGATGCATGGATAAACCTGTATTTCAAACATTAGCTTGCTCTGTTTCTAGGAAATGTGATGTGAAATTTCAGCAATGAACTGGTGTGCAATTAAGATCAATTAAATAATTAATATGGTGATATATTTTTTTAGACTTGGATTCTAATGTTATCAGAGATGTTGAGAAATATGTATTGTTATTTAGTGTTTATTTTGCATAAATGCTATCTAATTATTTCATACCAATTAAAAGTGGACTTATGATACAGGTATTTTTCAGTTTATTCTAAGTGCATGATTTTTTTTTTTTTTATGTGTAGTAGCCTACCCCAAAAGACAAACCTTTTTCCAATGCAGCTTTTACTTAATTCTTCAAAGTGAGGTTTAAGATTTCCCCTTTAGTTCAATAAACTCAATTTTCTTAAACCAATCCTTTGTCACTGAGGAAATAAATGCCTTATTTTTGTTCTATTCTTATGTACCTATCTCATCACTTATACTAAATATGAAAAGCATTAAGCTCACCATACTCTTCAATAACTTTTCTTATTGATACCCCATCCAGTGAAATATAAATATTAATTAAGTTTTACCTCAATAAAGATTATGATCTAGTCATCATAATTTTTTAAAATATTTTCCTCCTTACCCAGGAAAGATTCTATTCTCCATTGTCATATAAACCTCTTGTAACTCAATACAATGCCCTTTCTCTATTTTCCCTCCATAATTTTTCTTATAATAGCACAACTTTGATTAAATCCAATTAGTAGATTCTCTGGTCATGCATATAGTCAAAAACATGTGAATGGGATTAGAAAAAGCACAAGATTGTCTTGCTTCACTTTATATTAATGTCCTCAGGTATCAAGCAGTCAAAACTACTTTAAAATTCTCATTACACGTTTTTAAGGCTTTTTCTCTAACTTTCCAAAACAAACATCTATGTTTTTTTTCCCTCATATCTACTCTATCCTCCTCCACCTTACACAGACAAATCAGTTGATAATTTTGACATGATACCATACACTGAGAAAATAAAAATGATCAGACAATCATTTTTTCATATTTTTATATTTCTGTTATTGCTTATTTTCAGAATTTCTTTAAATTAATTACCATTATTATAAGTATTACTTTTTATTATCATCACATGAAATATGTCTAATTATATTTAACTTTATAATTAAGAATATTAGAAGGCTACATATGCTGACTTAACTAGTTAACTCATTTTCAGAAACTGTTCTCAGAATTTCATGTTTTTATGCCTTATTAGTTATATCTTGATCCTCAAATTAAGAACTATCTTTAAATAAGTCTTTTAGCGTAAGAACAGCTTACTTTTATAGATCTCCATGAAGTAGTAAAGGAGAAACTATGTGATTTTAAATGTATAAATTTTAAAATATTGCCACTATAATTCTACAATATACTTTGCTTGCTTTTAAATACCAGGTGTTCTTCAATAGGAAACAGTTCCTGTGAGAGATTTCTTTCTAGTGCATCAACTTAATTTCTCCCAGAATGTTTCCATTTGGAAATCATTCTGGTTTAATTTTCAAAACATTTTTTTATGGGTAGACCTTTTCTTCTCTGCCGCCCCTTCCTGGCAAAAAGCTTAAGTAAACTTTCTCCCCGAGTGTATTAGTCAGCCAAAGGGGTGCTAATGTGAAATACCAAAAATGGGTTGGTCTTTATAAAGGGTATTTATTTGCGGTAGAAGTCCACAGATACCAGGCCATAAAGTGTTAAGTTTCTTCTCTCACCACAGTCCATTGCCACGTGTTAGAGCAAGACAGCTGCCGGCGTTTGCCAGGGTTCAGGCTTCTGGGGTTCCTCTCTTCCTGGGGCTGTGCTTCTCTCCGGGCTTAGCTCCTGTTTCTTCCACAAGGTCAGCTGTAGACAATCAGGCGAACGGCTTGCTTCTCTTCTCCTGGGGTCATCTTTCCAACATCAAAACTGCTTCTCAAAAGACTGATACCCAAAACTGTTCTTGCCATGCCTTTTATATTTGATCCCCACCCCCCACCAAGGGGTGGGGCTCAACACCCTAATCATAACCTAGTCATGCCCAGATTAACAGATCAGTTTACAAGCATGATCCAATTATATTTTTGCAATTCATAATTACATCAAATTGGCCAACGGTTACACCGAGTATAGGGGAGGTCCTTGGTAAAGTAACGCCAATTAATTGTCTAGTAATACTTTCAAGAAAAAGTTAAAATCTGTTTAGTTATTGCATATCAGGCCCTTAGTAATTGGTGTCAACTTGCCTGCCTTATCTTTATTCATATAATTCATCAAGACGGATTCTTCAGAATAATGTGGAACATATTTTATCATATGAACATGGTGTCCTTGGCTTTTTTCACTACAGTGGGTGCTGAGATCCCTTTTTAAGAATGGAATTCTGCATTCCTAGGATAACTTTTGTAAAAATAAAAATGTTAGGCCCCAAAGCTGGGCCTTTGGGGATAACCATGGATGTAGAGAAGAAAACTTTAGCATGAGAGTTAGGCAGAACTTATATTTATTGTGTCTGCAGAGGCAAGGAGCCAAGGTCAGTCTAAAGTGACTCATATCTTATTCTTCATGCTGCGATTTTACTCTTGCTCAAACGCCTAAGTTTCTATTTAGCATCTGCTTTGATTATGTATTAGCTTTTTATTCACATGGATGAACATACATATCTAGTTATATAGTTACATGATTATTATGTTCAGGAAATAACGCTTGCACATACATTGCATGATTAAAAAGGGGTGGATAACTCCAACCCAGGGTAGGAATTTTACTATGTTAATTAAGTTTAAGTGAGGACAGTCAGGGAATTCTTCTGCGCAGCTCCGGCCAACTGGTTGCTCCAGCAGGATTTTGTGACCACAAGCAACAGAATCTGGCACCAAGAGAGGGTTGGATCTCATTACCATCTAATTTAAATATAATTCTTTCCTTTGTATCCTAGCAACAGAGAGAGAAAGGGGAACAAACAAACTACTTTCAGGTATTCCATCATTTCCCCCTACATCTATCAAAAACATTTCTGCTGACAAAAATCTAGATAATTTTATTAATGTTATGATATCCACTCAGACATCCCTGTTTTAGAGTTCTGTGACTATTAGGCAGTATGTTTCTAAAACCACATTCCTTCTATGTATCTTAAGTCAGCTTCTCTTTACTATAGCATATCTCTCATGTGTTTGTCCAATGCATTTTATTATTGCTCATTTGGTGTTATCAAGCAGATCTTACTTCACAGACGTGTGCAAATGAGAGTTGCTCTCATGATTCCACCCAATCTTTTCGTTACATAGGCTGGGGAAGTCACAGACATGACTAGTGGGCATTTCTCAGCCCTTGCCTATTCCACCACCACCTTTCCCCATCTTCTTTGTATGTGTGGAGATATTTCAATATGTTTCCATTCCACAACCCCATGGTGCAGTTAGGTCTAATGGAAAGACCTGACCATAACATGAACCCCAAATCAGGAGTAAGAACTTCCAGGTGTTTATCAGGATAGGAAATCTCAGTGGTAAAGCTCCCCTCCCCACCAACCCAAAGGTTGTATAAATACTGTGTTCTCAACAAGAAGCTCCATGCAAAGCTGCCATCCACAGACCCTGACCCAAGCAGCCAGCCTCCCTGGGGACCAGCCACCATGGAGATGGGATCTCTTCCTGTCCTGTTTTAAACACTTTGTGCTGCATAAGTAATAGCATGGTCATTTTTTGAGAATCTCTGTTTTGACCTAGCCCATATTCCCACAACACAGTGTACAGGAACTCATTTCCACAAAGCACAGTCTGGGGCAAATTATATGTCCATCCCCCAGTAGGGCAGATCCTATCCTATCATCAGGAAGGATAGATAGAATTATTGTTACAGTTCACCTGAAAATAAAAATAACTAAAAGCTAAAATAATACCTCAAATATGTCAGTGGTTTAACAGTATAAAATAATATTTTACACTGATATCACAGTATAATTTTTTGGTCAGTGATTTAAAAAATTGTGGTTCCTTCCATCAAATAGTTTCACTGTTCCCTAATTCTCCTGGTAGCCTCTGGTTGGATCTTTAGCATCCAGTGAACTGAGAATTTAGGTCAGAAACAGAATAAGGAGCAAAGGCCCTCTTAATAGCTTTTGCAAATTAACATTTCATACTTAAACTTTATAAATTGTGGAATTATGTTAGTAGTTCTTTTGAAGATACCCTAAAATATTCTAAGTAAACAGTCATAGCACTTATTGAAAGAGAGTTGTCCTTTTATCTTTGCAATCTTTATTTCATCTTCCCTTTCCCCATTAGGCTGGTGAAACCTTCCTGTATAATATTTAATAGAAATGGTGAAAGCAGACCTTTTTACCTTGCTCTGAATCTTAGGAGAAAGTCTTCAATATTGCATCACAAATTATAATTTAAGCTGTAGAATTTCTGTAAGTGTGTTTTTTTCCAGATTAAGTCAGATTCATTGTAATCCTAGTTTGCTGAGTGTACCAGCCATGCATTCCAGGGATAATCTCTACTTGATGATATTTTCTGTTGATGATATTTTCAAGGATTTTAATACTATGTTCATGAGTCAAATTATTGGCCTCATAAAAATGGTTTGGTCATAAATGGTTTGATCTCATAAATGCTTTAGCCCTTCTCTGTTTTCTAGAAGAGTTTGTATAGTATTACTGCTATTTATCTCTTCAGTGTTTGATAGAATTCACTCGTAAAACCATCAGTACCTGAAATTTCCTTGGCAGATAGATTTTTGAAGATCAATTAAACTGCACTATAAGACACAGAGCTATTCAAATTGTGTTATATTTTGCATGACTTTGGGTATTTGGACCATTTTATCTAAGTGGTTGAATTTGTTGGCATAAAGATTTACATAATTTCTTATTATCCTTTTGATATTTGTATAATCTTTAGTGACTTTCAGATTAAATTTGGAATTTTGTGTTTACTTTATCTCTCTTTTTTTTCCTTTATCAATCTTGATAGGTATTTAACAATTTCATTGACTTTTTCAAATAAATACCTTTAGTGATATTAATTTTGTGTATTGTCTATTTGATTTTGTTGATTTATGCTCTTATCATTATTATTTCATTCCTTATACTTACTTTGCCTCCAATTTTCTATAATTTTTCTAGCTTCTTAAATTATAAACTTGAGTTGTTTGTTTAAACATTTTCCTCCTACTAATATTAACAGGTAATATTCTACATTTCTCACTAAGTACTGCTATATATGTATTCCACATATTTTGATTCTTTGTATTTTCATTATCATTAATAATAATGTATTTCCAAATAATCTTGTATTTTCTTCTTGGACCCAAGGTTAAAAAGTATATTAATAAATTGTAAATATTTGAGATAGTATTAAATACCTTATTTTTGTTGATTTCTAATTTAATTGCATTCAGAAGAGATACTCCATATAATTCCAACCCTTTGAAATTTACAGACACCTATTCTATGACCCAACATATGAACTATCTTTAAAAATACACTAAGTACACTTGAAAAGATTGCATATTATGTACTTGTTCTGGGTAGTATTGTTCAGATTATCTCCTTTTTAATCTATTAATATCCCAACATTTTAGGGTTCCATGAATGATGGAAAGATTGGTATTAACATCTCCTATTATAATTGTAGAATGATCAATTTAATTAAGTTTTACCTCCTTTTTCTGTTTGTCTATCTCTGTGTCTCCATAAGTACAAAGCTCCAGAAAAAGGACAGAGACCCAACCTGAGTCACATCTAACTGATGTAGTCCAGCCAAAAGGGCCCACAACCACAGGAAATGATGAGTGCAAGAACATTATCTTTTTCTTTTTGGGATTCCTAAAATAACTTCCAACAGTCACACTCTTAGTTATTGTATATATTCTTTCAAGTTTTATTTATATTTGATTTCATTAAAATATATTTTACCTGATTATCCCATACTTATAATTTCAAATAATTCAGAAATATAAAAATGTTAACTAACTTGGTTTTTACAGAAAAACTTTGCTAAACCCTGGTTTTAAAATATATATATTTAATTGTTCTCATTTCTGTGAGTCAGCAATTTGGGCTGATCTGAGCAGGAAAAGTTCTGCCATGCTCTATGTGATGTGTTCTAGGCTTATTCAAATGTTTGGTCCTTAGCTGGGATAGCTAGGGAAACTCTCCATTTGTTCTTTATCCTTAAGAAGGCTATATAGGCTTTCTCTTGCAGTGTAGAAGAATTCACAAAAACATACACATCATATTTATTAAAGTATTTATCAATATGGACATTCATTTTACCCATTTTATGCTTAGCCAAATGGTGCTACAATAAACGTTGAACAGACATTTTTAAAATTGTTTGTTCTTGTACATTTATGCTTCGGCATTCATGCTTTTATTTCCATGAGAAAATTGTCCAGTAATGACTCTGTAGAGCCTAAGGATTTTGTACTGTTTTATTTAAATTTTAAATAAAGAATGTTATGTTGGTTTCTAGAAAGATTTGAAAAAAGAAATGAGAAATGTCATGACTTCAATTTTCATGATTTTAATTTATTTTTAATATAAATTAACAAAATTAGCATAACTCTGAGGACAAAAGAGTAGATTAAAAAATTGATATCATAAGCTTATTTATAAATGAAGGACAGATTGAAAAGTAGATTTCAATTAAAGCTACATGTGAATCAAATGCATGAAGCAATAATTTGTTAGTCCAAGTGTCTCACAATGGTAATGATTTGACAAGGAATTTTCTCAATGCTTCTGTAATATCTTCGTTCTACAGACTATATATCATAGGATTAAACATTGAGGTTAAAATGGTGTATAAAAGAGAGAGCAACTTGTCTGTTCCTTCAGATTGATTTGATTTTGGCTTTAAATAGGTGACAGTAGCTGATCCATAGAATAATAATACAACTTTGAGGTGAGAAAAGCAGGTGGAAAAGACGTTGGTCCGTCCTGTTTTTGATGACAACTTCAGGATGTTTGAGATAATTCTCCTACAGGACCCAAGAATCAACAGAAAGGGAACAGTGCAAACAACACAGCAAATATATAGACCACCATCTCATTCACAAAAATGCCCCCACAGGACAGTTTGAGAATGGGGGGTATACCAGAGAAGAAGTGGTTGAATTTGGCGAGAGACAAAAAAAGGCAGAGAGAAAATCTGGCATGTCTGCCCTATTTCAACTGGAATTCCACTGATCCATGAGCCAACCACCAGCTGGATACACATCTTTTGATTCATGACTAAAGAATAACTCAGTGGGTTACAAATGACCAAGTAGTGGTCATAGGCCATCATTGCCAGAAGAAGGCATTCTGTGGCTTCCAACATTAGGATGAAGCACATTTGTG
>JAQZBX010055110.1:0-18497 GCA_029593785.1 Cabassous unicinctus | reverse complement strand
GAGATGACTTGAGAGAATACTGCAAAAATCTTAGCAACAATTAACAGCCTCTTACACAAAGAAATAGTAGTAAACTTGGTGAGAAGTTGTCACATTCTGAAAGATATAACTTATATAAACAGTTGACACATTGCATATGTCAGGTGGAAATAAGAAAAGAGTCAGGTATGACTTCAAATTTCTCAAACCACAGAAAAGATGTAACTTCCATTTCCTAAAATGTAGAAAACTAAAACGAGCTTTTAGGTAATGTGAAATAAGGAATTGAACCTTGACCTACCTCTTGGGCATCAAAGAGGAAAGATCAAATGAGTGGGAGTTGGATATAAAAAACTTAAATTTAGGAGTGAGGTATGTTATTTGCCTCATCTTCACTCTCTTGGTGAGGGAAAGAGCCCCTGCCCTAAATAGTGTGAGATGACGGAACACTTGACACTGGACTGATGAGATTGCCAGAAATTTATGTAACACATACTCATAGCTCTTGGGAGGAGGATATGGCACATCATGCAGGGTTCCACAGGGGTTATACTCAGTAGCACAGTGAACAATCAAGAGCTGTAGGAGGCAGGGTTTTAGTAAGAAGAAGGTGGGGTGACCCCTGATTTCTGCAATAGGATATGATTGGCCTGTTTAATTCTGTGATTTGGCAGAAAAGTCAAATCTATGTGTTGAGGATACATGGAATGCAGGTGGTCCAGACGGCAAGGGAACTAGGTGGGTGGAAGCCTTTCCTGTTGCATGGGGGGGCATATCTGAAAAGAGCAGGGGAAGTTCCAGTTAGGTCATTAGGGACTTGTGACACTCAAAGATATCAAGACAGCCCATGATATTTTAAGCTTTTTAATACCTGAGGTTAGGGCTGGTATTATAACTTTGGACTTATCAGCATATAGCTAGTATTTTAAAACAAGCTGGATTTTTCCTCCAAAGGTGTGATCATTGATAGAAAAAAGTTTCAAAAAATGAGCACTGATGTCTTTTGAGATCAGAGATATGAGCAGCAACCAGCAAAAGAGACTGAAAAAGAGCTGTTTGTTAGGTAGGAAGAAAAACAAATGATATGTGTAATGGTTAGGCTAATGTGTCAACTCGGCCAGGTAATTGTGTCCAGGTTTAGGTCCAGCAAGCACTGGGCTAATTGTAATACAAGAGCATTTATGGACTTCGATCACCAGTGAGTTTACTGCATGGATGGCTGATTACATCTGCATCAATCAGGGAGATTGCATCAGCAATGGGTGACGCTTTTATCCAAACAGTTGAATGCCTTAAAAGGGGAAGTGATTTCAATATTCAGAGAGAATTTCCCAGCTCGTCGTTGGACAGCCAACTTCTCCCAGAAATTCATCAAGGACCGTTCATTGGACTTTCATTGGAGCCCCTGGTTTGCAGCCTGCCTGCGGAACCTGGACTTGTGCATCCCCACTGTCACGTGACAGACTCTTATAAAATCTCATATTATTGACAGATATCTCCTGTTGATTCTGTTTCCCAAGAGAACACTGACTAATACAATATGGTATTTTGAAAGCCAAGAATAAGGAGTTCTGATGGATGATCTGGGTTGTTATGTGTTTCTTGGGTCATGTAAAATTGAATAATGGATTTAGAGTGCAGAGGGCCTGGTGGTCTTGAAAATGCAGTTCCAGTAGAATGGTAAGAGTGAAAATGTGATTGAGAATGAATTTAAGAAAAACAAAATGGAAAGAGGATTGACTTTAGAAAGGCAAATCTTTATTTATTTATTTTTTTAAAGATTTATTTATTTTATTTATTTATCCCCCCCTTGCTGCTTGTGTTGCTGTGTCCATTCGCTGCGTGTCTTCTCTGTGTCTGCTTATCTCCCCCTTGCTGTGAGGTCTTGCCGCATCAGCCCACAGCGCCGCGCGAGCCAGCCTGCCCTCACAAGGAGGCGCCGGGAAGTGAACCCGGGGCCTCTCATATGGTAAACGGGTGCTCTATCCATTGCGCCACACCCGCTTCCTGCCGTGAGGTTGCTGCATCAGCCCACCGCACCGCTCAGGCCGGCGTGCCCTCACAAGGAGGCCTTGGGACGCGAACCCAGGCCTCCCATATGGTAAACGGGGGCTCCATCCACTGAGCCACACCCGCTTCCCAGAAAGGCAAATTTTTCGATGAGTTTTGTAAGAAAGGAAAGGAAAAAAATGGAGTAATAGCTGTAGGAGGTTGTAGGTCTTATTTTGTCACATCATAATAAAAAATCTAATTTTATGAAATAAACTTTTATTTAGCATCTGCTATTTGTAAGGACCCATGATTCAACTTCTAAGGAAGTTGTGGATATTTCCTGTTTCCCAGTCGTTTTCCATGTCTCTCTTCTTTTCCTAACATCTTCCAATTTTTCTTTGGAAAACCTTTATTCTTCCACTTTCTGCTCATGTGATTCAAGTGACAGTGGCCTCACCTTCTGACTCTACTATAGTAGATATGACTCAATCCTGGCTCTTCAAAAGATTCTTTCCATCCGATCACAGTGATTTCTCTGGGGAAAGCATTTGTAAAAGTAAGTCAAATAAAAGCCTATTCTGTGCTTAACTGTATGGAGCATCTGAAGGAGACATACTATTGAAATAATTGAAGGAAAGAGCTTATATATTTCTGTTGCAGGCAGAAACCACTATTGTGGATTGTCTGGCTTCTTAAGGTGAAACTAGGCAATTGAGATAATCTAATACGAAAGCAAAGAGGCAGTTTCCAGGAATCTAATTTTATTCAAAGCTCTTCTTTTGGGTGCTTCCTTCTTCTGGTTCCTTCATAAAAGGATATTAGATTCATTTAAAGCCATTGGACAGATGTATCTTATATACCATTTCTTACAGAAACTAAAGATAACAAGAGAAAAAGAAAAAGGGTTTAGAGTTCTTGAGTTACCTTTGAGTTCCAATCATTATGTAAATCTTACGGCTGAGGAAAGAAATTTATTTTTGTTTTCCCATGTATCACCTGTTTCACTGAGAAAAAATCATTGAGCCAAACAATTGAGAAAAATAATTATAATTACTTCTCAGGCATATGTGAAATAAGGGGAAATACTATACAATAAAATACCCTTGATTTTGGGGAAACACTATTTACGTGTCATGCATTGTACTAAATATTTTATGTAAATTACCTTATTTCATCATTCCAACAATTTTATGAATTAAGAATTATTTTTTCCCCCCACAACAGAGATAAAATTGTTGAAACACAGAAAAATAAAGTAACTTACCCAGGATAATGTATCTTGTAAAGAATGAAATCTGCATTCAGACCCATATGGAGTGTGCACCAGAAACTTCTTCACCATCACAATTTATAGTCTAGTATTATTTATTAATTTTTCTTAACAGTTTAGATGTTAGTTAAAATCTACACATATTCAAATAATATGCTGTTTTTCAGACATGTTTATTGGATCTTCTATGACAGAATTACTTGCGGTAAGTGATTAAATGTGCACGTACCTGAGTCCATGTAATATCTCCAGGGTGTTTTCCAAATATTAGCATATTTAACAAGTATTCCAGCTTATTTTTATGTATCTTGAACTTGGATAATGTTTGCTGTGGAGAAACATGAGAAACTGACCGAGGTGTTACCAACAGTTTTTAATTGTCTCAGTAAGGCATAGATTGTAATACCACCTATCTGGGTGCCTTTCCTAACTTGATGATGCTAGAGATAATGCTATAGTAGTGCTGTAAGTCAAAGTACTTTTTAAAACACTGTTTCCATTAATTGATGCGTTTAATTTTGACTGGGATCTCATTCAGACGAGAAGCTTTCATGAGAGATCAAAAGTTCCTAAAAAAAAAAGCGACTGGAATTAGCATTGATCAATTAGTCACATTGGTTAATTCCTTTTCATAAAAATTTTCCAAATTAGAAGTACTCTAAAAAAGGCATGAATCTTGTGCTTGCATATTTTAAACTTAAAGGTGGAGTAGGACATTTGCAATTGGCATCTTCCATCTAATATTTGCTTCTTTCTCCTAGAGAAAAAATAGGAAGAATTAAAATATAAAGGGCAAAGTATAAGCATGTAAATGAAACTGACATTTAAAGCAACAACAATAAAACAATATTCTAGCCATTCCTGGTATAAAGTCCAGCAGATAACTGTAAGCACATATTGCTCTATTATTGATTAAGAGCAAACTAAAGACAATGTAAGGTTATATAAGAATGTTGTAAGGCATGAATGAGTAACTGTGGAGAAACAGGCAAGGATTTTCCACGTATCTTCAGTTGGCTTGGAAACATCAAACAGTGTATAAAATACAAGTTTTTATATATTACAGAAGCAGAAGGCAACAGAAAATAGGCTCTCATTTGCTTGAACTGAGCCATCCAGAACTCTTCAAGAGCATTTACAATGGAGGTAAAGAAAATATTTCTTGTGCTTAAGATTTTATGTGCAACGAATGCAGGTTATTCTCTTTATCTTCTTTCTTTGATTTTTCTCTCCTGTTTATAAAGAGTTCTAAAGGTGATTGCTACTAAAAACTGAATATTATAAATATCATAGAAATATCTTATGGAACAGGAGGACTCTAAATTCTTTTCCCCTTTCCCCTCGTAGAACTGTAACATCGAACACTTACAGCGACAGGAGTCTGTGGAAGTTCATGGTATCATGGTCTTCAAGGGCATGGATGAAGCATGGGACAAGGTGGAAAATTTCCAGGCAAGGCCCAGTGACATTGTGATTGCTACTTACCCCAAGTCTGGTGAGTTATGTCAGGAAGTTAGAAGAAAGTCAGGTGGTGGCTTTCAAAATTGTAGTGCTTGGAGTATTCAGTATATGGGGTTTGTTTATCAATCCACTGACCTGCAAGAGTAGTGATCAGTAAATAAGAAAAAATTACCTCCTTCATAGGGTTCTAAGAGGACTGGCTTAGTAAACGTTTGTAAATCTACTTTGGATTTTCTTTCAGCTCCCTGAGAGTCGGGGGTTCAAAAAAACTACCTAATGGTTAGCAGAGCATCTACATCACAGCATATAATATTGTTAATTTTTATTTTCAGTCATAAATTTATTTGGAAAATATCCTTTATCAATTACCAAAGGATGACGACTATATATCTGTCAGGTAAATATGCTGAGTCTGGACGAATAGTTAATATGCAAATATATCTTTAATAGATGGCTATTATCTAAATGACTCATTTCTATTGGAGTTATTCTCATTTAACTTTAACTAATTTGAGGAGTTCTTATCATCCATCATCATTGTCATTGAGGGACTTTTAATAGGTTTTACTACTAAAAGTATATTTCTAAGTATCAAGAAAATTTTTGTATAACATATAATAAAAAAATATCAGTACATGTCAGTCCATTGCAATGCAAATTTTCCCTACATAATTTTGTATCTTCCTTTGTACAAGAGAAGATTATATTTAATTTAGAAATTCAACAGATAATTTAAAATATAATATCTTTAAACCTCTGTTGTTTCCAATTATCTGTTGCATTTTTATTGCTTGCTGATTCATTTTTATTCATTTTTAATGTTTTGAAAGACCTAGTAAGGAATACATATGAAGTAGAATTATTGGCTCAAAATTAACATTTTAATAGTTCTTGTTACATATTGCCATGTGTCATTGTCAGGAAGATAATAAATGAATTTACTATATCACCAGGAATGGTAATTCTTCTAATTTCCCTATAATTCTGAGAACATTGATTTTCATCTTTTTATATTTTACATAGATATAAGATTATTTTAGAGTTGTTTGAATTTGTTTTTATATACTTTGCATATTGTTTTAGTTTGTCCCAAACTTGCTGGGAGCAATATACCAGAAATGGGTTGGTTTTTATAATGAGAATTTATTACGTTAAAAGCTTGCAGTTCTGAGGCTGTAAAAATGTCCAAATCAAGGCATCATCAGAGATACTGTTCTCACCAAAGGTCAACTGTGGGCAATGAAGCATATGGGAAGGCATAATGGCGGCTCTGCCCAAATCAAGGCATCAAGCAAAGTCTTTCCCCTAGCTAAGCTGTGGGTGATCAGGCATATGGTTTGCCTCTCCCCTCTCCTCCAGTCCTCATCTCTTTCAGCCTCTCAGGGGCCTCTTTCCATGCCTCTGTGCCTCCCTGATTCCAGTTTCTGACCTCTGGAACCTCTCTCTCAGCTTCTAGGGGTTTCTCTGCTGTGTCACTTTTTCCCTGTATGTCTCTGTTTCCAGTCTTCTGTTTATAAAGCACTCCAGCAAGAGGACCAAGACCCACCCTAAGTCATTCCTCACAGAAACAATCCAATCAAATGCCCCCAGCTGAATCCAATCCAGTCAAAGGGTCCTACTTAGGGAGGAATGGATTAGCTTCAAGAACATGCTCTTTCCTGGGATCTACAAAAAGCTTCAAACTGTCAGACATATGATGACTTATTATCCTTATTTTATTAGCTATAGTCTCTCAGTACTTTATACTTTTTAAATTTACCATAATTATATCATTTAAAAATTATTTTGAATTTTAAGTTTTATCAGCTATATTTGAACATAATTCATTCATTGATAATAACTTTCTTACACCAGACTGATAGAAAATGACTTTAAAAGTTATAATGGATACATTGAGTGAGTGGAAAATTGAAAATGTGGGTAATGAGACGACTTATGTCACCAACTTCAAAGTTTGTTATACTATCATTGTCCACAGCTAGTTAGAGCAGTTCTGACTCATTCCATATTCTCTTAGATACTTATGTAATTCCAGTGGGATGACACTATATCCTCCAAGCTTTTCAAGGGCCTCTAAAATTTTGGGAGACCTTAAAAATATTACTATTTCTTCTGAAATTCAAAAAAAAGTTACATAATAAATAATAACAAATATTAATTAAATGTCTTCAAAAGTAATATAATCATGTTTACTGAAGCTAACAGTACCCTTAATTATTAATACCAAATTTATTATTTATAAATACATTATAAATTTTGAAAACAATTTTTGGGGATTATTGTCTCTCATTTTGCAAGAATGCTTTTTATACACCTAACAATTGACCAGAAATTATAACCAATGGCAACTTAGAAATTACAACCAATAAAATAAATTACTCATACCAAATATAATTCAAGAACTAAATTATAAAAATTATTTTAATTTTTTCAAATTATATTAAAGTGAATAAGGTGTCTTTTATTATATTTGATATAATAAAGCTGGTATCTCCAAAAATGAAAGAGTATCTTTTAAAAACTTAAAAAGTATATTTAAAAAAAGGGTGAAAAGACTGCTGACTCAATGGGAGAAAAATTTGGAAATTGCATGTCCTATAAGGGTGTAATAACCATGATATATAAAGAGATGCTACCACTCAACAATAAAAAGACAAACTACCCAATTAATGGGTAAAAGACTTGAATAGACATTTGTCCAAAGAAGAAATACAAACGGGCAAAAAAACACATGAAAAAATGTTCAACATCACTAGTGATTACGGAAATGCAAATCAAAACTATAATGAGATATCATTTCACACTTATTAGAATGGTGACTATTAAAAAGACAGAACTACAAGTATTAGAGAGGACGTAGAGATAGGAACATTTATTCTGTGTTGGTGGGGATGTAGAATAGTACAGCTACTGTGGAGGACTGTTTGGCAATTCCTAAAGAAGTTGAATTTAGATTTGCCATGTGACCCTGCAATACCACTACTGGGTATATATCCAGAAGAACTGAGAGCAGTGACACGAACAGACATCTGCACACTGATGTTCATAATGGTGTTATTCACAATTGCCAAAAGTTAGAAACATCCCAGATGTCATGAATAGATAAACTGTGATATATTCAAACTATGAAATATTTTGCAGCTGTAAGAAGAAATGAAGTCTTAAAGCATATGACAACGTGGATGAACCTGGAGGACATTATGTTTAGTGAAGCAAGCCAGACACAAGAGGACACATACCATATAATTGCACTATTTTGAACTATATATATTGAGTAATCTCATTGAGTTACTAACTTGAATATGGGTCACCTGAAAATAGAATGAATTTAGAGAATGGAAAGTTGAGGGTTAACTTGTGCAGAATTAGTAAAAAGGATCTGTGTTAACCTTTGGAAATGAATAGAAAAGGTGAAAATCCAATATAATGTTTGTAACCAGCAGTGCTATTATGTGGGCATGAAAGTGGCATAAAGGGAAAGTCTAAGGTCATGTATATTACTAAAATGAAAGTTTAAAAAATGTAACATGGAACTGTATAGCATAGTAAAACCACATGTGAAATGTGAATATGGGTAAAATTGCATATATAATTCCATTTTTCTTTGTATGTTAATACTACAAAATGTTAATATCAGACACAAAAAACCATTCTGCTAAGTGAAAGAAACCAGACACAAAGTACTGCATATGGTATGATTCCATTTATATAAAATGTAAATATAAGTCAATTTATAAAGATGAAATTAGATTAGTGATCATGTAGGGTTGGGAAAGGAATGCTAAGGGGTGTGGAGTTTTTCTTTTGGAGTAATGAAATTGTTCTAAATTTTTTTGTGGTGATGAATGCACAACATTGTGATTATACCAAAAGCCATTGATTGTATACTTTGGATAGATCATATGGTATGTGAATATAGCTTAATAAAAATGCTTAATAAATTAAAAAATAAAAAAAGAAAGGTGGGGACCAATAGTAAACAATTATCTAATTTGAAAGAAAATCTGGTCATGTTGTTTCACAATATTCAGGTTTTGTTGAAATGTCACTTTCTCAAAGATTGACCTACCTTAATAAGTCCTCATATAAGCGCCCACATAAGACATAGGAAGGGACTAAAACCAGGAATTAGAAACTATTATACATATAGGCAACTTCTTCCTGTGCATTGGCTTTTTACTTTTATCTCTGCACATCAACATATTCTGCTTCACAATCCACAGCGTGAATGCAAATTAGATTCCATGACCTTCAAGCTTACATCTTCCATTCTGGTTCACTGTACCAGAATACCTTTAAATCAACTAAAAATTCCCAACAGAAAAGGTATGATTAGTCATTTTATGGCCAAGTGCCCAAATGACCAAGTGGCCTAATCAGCTATGGTTGCAGTGAGTGGTGATGTGTGAAACCAAGAGAAGCATGCAGTGCAAATATAGCATTTAGAATCCAAACCTTAGGGGTGAGGTGATTGTGGAAGCATTATTGTGAGTTCCTCAAACACGCTTACAAGTGGTTATTATAGAGATAATAACACCAATGTTTGGTGGTATTATTGATAATTAGAGATAGCATCAGTAAAACTGTCACTTCTATGCCTGTTATATAACCAACACTAAATATAGATGTTTACACTACTTGCATTTATTGTTATCACAGAGTTGCTTACTCTTAATTCTGTCAAGTTGATTTATGATCTTTCTTTATCATGTTTCATTATAGTTCATTTTTTTCACCTCTGATATACTGTATTTCATTTGCTCTTAAAGCCGATTGAATTGGAATATATGTACTTTGCAATTATATTAGATGTCATATTTAAGTTTTTATGAAGAATTCTTTAACATAAAGAGACAGTAAGTCATTATCAAAGCAAAAATACCATTTACTTCCTACAAATATAATATGAGTTTACCTGTCCATAAGACATAATGGAAAATGAAAATTAAATATTGAATACATTTGGACTTCTATATTTTTATTTTTAATAAATTATTTAATACCATGGAAAAAATATCTGAAGTCAGTGGTGAACTGGCATTAACTAAAGCTGCAACAAAGCCAGACCCACCCCTTAGACTCACATGTATCCCAGATACTGGATCTATCAGACAAAACTTTAATTGTCCATCAATAGATGCATGGATAAACAAACTGTAGTATATTCAGTGGAATATTACTCAGCAATAAAAAGGAATGAACGACTGATACACACAACAACCTGGATGAATCACAAACAGATTACAATGAATGGAAAAAGACAACCACAAAAGAATATATAACTATGAATCCACTTATATGAAGTTCAAGAACAGGCAAAACTATCCATGTTGATAGAATCAAAACAGTGACGATATCTGAGGCAGGTGAAACTTATTAGAAAGAGGCATAAAGGAACTTTCTGAAGTATGGAAATGTCCTATGTATTGAATTGGATGGGATTCTATGTGCAGATACAGTTGTCAACAGCCATCAAATTGTACCTTTAGGTGTATAAATTATACTTCAATTAAAAAAAATAAAAAAATTAATTGTGGCTTCATGATTTTATGTTTTTAACTCATTGATTTATACATTTAAACCTGGCAAATTTTACTCTATGTAAATTATACCACAGTAAATCTGGCTTAAACAACAAAACCAACAAACAAAAGAGAATTTTTAAATTTCAGTAAGGAAAAGGATGAGAATGTATTCTTGAGACCATTGGCCTGGATCTATCACCTCCTAGCTGAGTGATAGTGGGCATGTTCCTTATCATTTCTTTGCTTCTGTTCCTGATATACAAAATGTGGGTGCTAATTCTGTTGACCTCTTAGTGTTGTTATGAGGGTTAGAACAATTCTTGACAAATGGCTAGGACTTAATACACATTACATATTAATATAATACAGTGATATTTTATTAAAATAAAAAAAACTTTATTTAGTAAGTATTCCTAGGAAAAACCAATTTAAGTCTGAATCTGACTTTTTACTTATTTTATTTAATTATTTTCAGGAACAACATGGGTTAGTGAAATGCTAGACCAAATTTTTAACAATGGAGATGAAGAAAAATGTAAACGGGATTCTATTTATAACCGAGTTGTATTTATGGAATTGATTATGCCTGGATTTGCAGATGGTAAGTTTTACATATGGTCATAATTCATACAATTGAGTGATAGCTCATAATTTGACTTAATGTATGATATAAGACTCACAAATAACTCTAATTTTGGCTTATTGTCAAAAAAGACATTACTGTAAATCCTAGGATGGAGAAATATTAAAATTCTGTGATATAAGATACTTGATTAAATTCCTCTACTTAATTTATCTATTTAAATAATTTTTGGAATGAGTTAGACAAGTGGCTTTCAAATTTAGTATGCACCAAATCATCTAGAGGACTTTTTAGAACCCAGATTTTAAATCCTATCTTTTTCAGATGATTAAGTAGGTTTGGAGTGGGGTTCAAGAATTTGCATTTCTAAAATCTGCAGATAATATTGATGCTGCTGGTGCAGAGATATCACATTTTGAAAATCATTTAGTTACAGTTACGTGGGAAGAATCATTAGAAACCTGCTGTGTCCCAACACCCTTTAACATTATTGAATATCCTTTCAGGTGTAGAGTCTTTGAATAAAATGCCATCTCCAAGACTGGTAAAGACTCATCTACCTGTTCATCTACTTCCAGTGTCCTTCTGGGAGAAAAACTGCAAGGTAACCGTTTTGACACACTTGTGACTATATGTGCATGGGCATATGCTTCTCAAAGTAAATGGCTAACCAACTCTATTTTCTCACATCCTATTTCTTTTCAAGCTATGCTCATGTGCTTCTTTTGTCACTATTGCTCCAAAAGAAGTCTTTCTGCAAAAGGCTGCCAGTGACCTCATCTCCATTCTCCTTGAACTCACTGCAACTACATTACACATTAGTGATGGCCCTTTATTTCCACTTCCTCCTCAAAATTCTCTTTTCTCCTTCAATAACTGGTGCCAGTCATTTCGAATGTAGATCCATTCATTCAAATTCTTGTTCAAATACTTTCAAACTCTCCTGAATATCCCCATTGCCTGCAGTATAAGCACACACCCCTTAGCGTTTTCATCTTTTCCCACTGGGCCCTCCAGCTCTGTCTTTCACTAAACTGAGCCAAGTTACGTGAAGGTTCCTTTATGACTTGGTCTGATTTTTGTCAGGGCTTCTTTGTTCATGCTGCTTTTCTGCCTGAGATGCCATTTCCCCTCATTCTACATCTGGTTAATGAGAACCTTGAATTCTGATACTTGGCTTAGACTTCATCTCCTGAGTGATTCTCAGTAGACTAGGTAGATCTCACCCTACATGTATATACTTTGATCTTAAAATCTATAATACTATATTTTATTTATTTGTTTACACATCTGAGTATCTCTTCTGAAAGTAATGTGGATACCAGGTAAAGGTTTAAATTTCAAAGTATATTTTTTGCAGAGGATATCCACATGCTTTATTACTGTTATTCCGTGACCCTATGTATATTACCAGCTGACCATTTATGGAACTTCAGGTGCGTTGAATGTGTTACCTTTTTTTTTTCTTTCTTTTTTAAGAAAAAAACCTTAAAGCTGAGCTGGGAATCTCTTTACTTGGTCTTCCAGTATGATCCTTGAGCAGACTGACTTCTGGAATCAGCTACATATCCTGGGCTGTGTTGTTAGAGCTCTGTAGTCAATCTGCCTGAATAGAATTCCAGCACCACCATTTCCCAAGGTTTGAGTTAGCTCTCTCAATACCAAGGCTGATTTTACAATATTGTACAGTGGCTTTGCCCCTTCCTCTGATGTTCTCAGGACTCTCTGCTCTGAATTTTCACTCTGGTTACGTATATTCCAGCTCTCTACACTTGTACCTATATTTATGCCAGAGTTTATTAGGTGACTCTTCTACACGCTCTGTTGTTTTATTACTTCACTATTTAAAAGGCGTTTCAATGAGGATTCTGTAATGTGCTTACTCAGCAATTAACTTTCTATCTAGTTAGCAATATAGGCAGTTTAACAGACTTCTAACTCTGGACATAACAAAGTCTACACCATGAGTTATAAATTCTCCTCCCAACTGGTTTATATGTATGTTTTATCAAGAAAGGAAGGTTGAAATTACATAAATGCAAACACATGTCAGCAAGGATGAAAATACTGGAAAACCTAATTGTCTGTTTTCTAAATATATTCATGAAATTTTCATTCTTAGGAAAGGGTGGATAATTTAAAAATATATATTTACTGCTTTGTTCTATAATGCCACTTTCAAAAAGAAAACATTATGCTCCTTTTGATTTTTATCTTGTTTTTTTTTTGCATTTCATTCTCTCATTTCTATCTTTCTGGAATACTTATTAAATAGTTTCTGAAATATCTAGATATACACTCAGTTTATCTTAGCTATTCTCTTATTCTTTATGTCTTCTTGACCTTTGCACTGAATTTTACAAAAAGGAAAAAATTTCCCTATTTCTCCTCCCAGCTAGCTGGTTTGATATTTTGTTATTTTAATATATATATTTTTTTATTTCAACAATCATGTGTTTAATTTTTAAAAATAATGATTTATTTCCAAAGAAGTCTGTACAAAATAAATGTAATATCCTGTTGAATAGCCATGAACATACTATTTAAAAATTTTTTAAAGTTTTCTGCATATATCAGTTTCTTCAGATGTTAATGCTTTTCTTTGCCAGTTTTGGTGTCTCTCTGTCATCCTTTTGATTGTTTATATTAGTACATGATGTACTATATTGAATTTAATTAATCTCTTAAGTACTTTTACAAGATTACTGAAGTATTTTGCATAGTTAAAAGCTGGGGTGTGGCATGTATCCAGGTATGTTTTCTTTAGGGCATATAGCTAGCTACTGTTGACACAGTCTGTCCATTCTTCCATTCCACCTGGTGGTCTTAAGTTAACTGGGTAGCACCTTCGTCCTGTCAGAACTTCCATTTTAGATAGCTTCACTTTCAGTTTTTTTTTTACCAGAAATCAACAAAGTTAGAAGCAGAGAGTTAGGACAGGTATTCCACCACTCATTAAATAAATGCACAGCTGCACCCACAGGCACCTTCTCTCAGCTTTTGCTGCTTCTGATCTTGAAGCTGTTCTTTAGTTCAACTGAGATAACTCATTTTTTTTAGCAAATCAATTTTATTGACACAAATTAATAATGCATAAACTCATCCAAAGTGTACAATCAATGGTATTTGTTATAATCACACAGTTGTGCATTCATCACTTCAGTCATTCTTAGAGCATTTTTATTATTCCAATAACAGTAATAAACAAACAAAAAAAATCATCACCTCTTAGTTCTTCTACGGCTTCCCCTGCCGTTCATAGCTATTGTTGTTTTGCCATCTCTCTAGTTTATTTGTACTTACATTTTGTAAAAATAGTTTAATATATGTAATGTAATCTATATTTGTATTTTACATGAGGTTTCATTATGTTATACAGTCCTAAGTTATATTTTTTTATCCTTCCTTCTAGTAATATACATGACCTTAGACTTACCCTTTCAACCATTTCATACCCATATAATAGCTCTGCTAGTTACAAACACTATGATATGCTTTCACAATTTCTATTCATTTCCAATGATTTACAAACAACCTTTTTACCAATTCTGCACAAGTCTACCCTCATTCTATTTTCTGGTGGCCTATATTCTAATTATTAACTCCATGAGTTTACACAATATATTTAGTTCATAACAGTGCAATCATACAGTATTTGTCCTTTTGTGTTGGCTTGCTCCACTCAACGTGATGTCCTCTAGGTTCATCCATGTTGTCATATACTTCACTGCTTCATTTCTTCTTACAGCGGCATAATACTCCACCGTGTATATACACCACAATTTACTTATACATTTCATCAATTGATGGACATCTGAGTTGTTTCCAACTTTTGGCAATCGTGAATAACACTGCTATGAACACCAGTGAGTAGATGTCTGTTCATGTCACTCCTCTCAGTTCTACTGGGTACATACCAAGTAATGGTATTGCCGAGTCACATGGCAAGTCTATATTCAACTTCCTTAGGAACTACCAAATAGTCTTCAACAGTAGCTGTACCATTCTACATTCCCACCAATAGTAAATAAGCATTCCTATCTCTCCATATCCTCTCCAACACTTAGTTTTCTGACTTTTTAATAGTGACCAGTCTATTAGGTGTGAAATGATACCTCATTGTAAAATTTGCGTTTCCATAATCACTAGTGATGTGGAACATTTTTTCATGTTTTTTTTGCCATTTGTATTTCTTCTGTGGACAATTGTCTTTTCATCTTTTACCCATTTTTTAAATTGGGTTGCTTGTTTTTTTTTATTGTTGTGTTGCATGATATTTTTATATATCATCAATATTAAGCACTTAACAGACATGTGATTTCCAAATATTTTCTCCCATTGAGTCAGCTGCCTTTTCACCCTTTTGACAAAGATCTTTGAGGTACAAAAATGTTTAATTTTGAGGGGGTCTCATTTATCTATTTTTTTCTTTTGTTGCCTGTGCTTTGGGTGTAAGGTTTAAGAAACTGCTGCCTACCACAAGACCTTGAAGATGTTTTCGTACATTTTCTTCTAGGAGTTTTATGGTTGTAGATTTTATATTTAGGTCTTTGGTCCATTTTGAGTTAATTTTTACATAAGGTATGAGAGAGGGGTCCTCTTTCTTTCTTTTGGATATGGATATCCAGTTCTCCCAGCATCAT
The DNA here is from genome assembly GCA_029593785.1 of Cabassous unicinctus. Classification (NCBI taxonomy): domain Eukaryota; kingdom Metazoa; phylum Chordata; class Mammalia; order Cingulata; family Chlamyphoridae; genus Cabassous; species Cabassous unicinctus. The sequence continues at coordinate 3,044 of JAQZBX010055110.1, read as the reverse complement.
TTGTTGTATAAACCTGCTGGGAGGGCTCGACAGCCTTATCAACAACCACTTGACTGTAGTTGTGAAGATCTATTTTTGAACTATCATTGCTCTATATGTCTATCTTCACGCCAGTACAATGCTGTATTTTTGTTTGTTTGTTTGTTTTACCACCATAGCTAGGTAATATGACTTATAGTCTGGAAGTGAGAGTCCTCCAACCTGTTTCTTCTTTTTTAAAGTATTTTTGGGTATTTGGGGCCACTTTCCTTTCCAAATAAAATTTGATAATTGGCTTTTCCATTTCCTCAAAAAAGTCTCTTGGGATTTTTGTTGGGATTGCATTGAATCTGTAAATCAGCTTGGGTAGAATTGACATCTTAACAATATTTACTCTTCCTTTCCATGAACATGGAATATCTTTCTATTTATTTGTCTTCTTTGGTTTCTTTTAACAAAATTTTTAGTTTTCTGTATATAGATCCTTTATGTCCTTTGTTAAGTTTATTCCTAAATATTTCATTCTTTTAGTTGCTATTATAATTGGAGTTTTAAATTTCCTCCTCAAATTGCACATCAGTAGTGTATAGAAATGACATTGATGTTTGTGTATTAATCTTGTAGCTTGCCACTTTGCTGAACTTGTTTATTAATTCTATTAACTTTTCTGTTGGTTTTTCAGGATTTTCTATATAGAAGATCACATCACCAGCGAATAGTGATATTATCTTTAAATGATTGGTAGAATTCACCTGTAATGTCATCTTGTCCTTATCTTTGGAGGTTTTTGATGACTGTTTCAATCTCTTCACTTGTGATTGGTTTATTGAGGTCTTTTATTTCTTGGGTCAGTGAAGGTGGTTTGTGTGTTTCTAGGAATTTGTCCATCTCATCTACATTGTCTTTCGGCAAACATTTGTTCGGAGTATCCTCTTATGATCTCTCTTATTTCTGTGGGGAGAGTGGTAATGTCCCCCATCTCATTTCTGATTTTATTTGCATCTTCTCTCTTTTTTTCTTTGTCAGTCTAGCTAAGGGTTTGTCAATTTTGTTGATCTTCTCAAAGAACCATCTTTTGATTTTGTTGATTCTCGCTATTGTGCTTTTGTCTTCTATTTCATTTATTTCTCCAATGACCTTTACTATTTCTTTCTTTCGGCTAGGTTTGTGATTAGATTGCTGTGCTTTTTCTAATTCCTCCACATGTGCAGTTAGAGCTTCAATTTTAGGTCTTTCTTCTTTTTTAATGTAAGCATTGAGGGCTATAAATTTCCCTCTCAGCACTGCCTTTGTGGTGTCCCATAGGTTTTTATATTTTGTGTTCTTATTTAATTTGTCTCAAGATATTTGCTGAATTTTCTTGTAATTACTTCTTCAGCCCACTGATTATTTAAGGTGTGTTGTTTAATCTCCATATATTTATGAATTTTCCATTTTTCCATCCCTTATTGATTTCCAACTTCATTCCGTTATGATTAGAGAAAGTGTTTTGTATAATTTTAATCTTTATAAATTTATTGTGTTTTGTCTTGTGACTCAACATATGGTCTATCCTAGAGAAAGATCCATGAGCACTTGAAAAGACTGTGTATCCTGCTGTTTTGGGGTGAAATGCTTTATAGATGTCTGTTAGGGCTAGTTCATTTATCCTGTTATTCAGGCTCTCTGTTTCTTTATTTATCCTCTGCCCAGATATTCTATCCAATACTGAGAATGGTGTATTGAAGTCACCAACTATTATTGTAGAGACATATCTTTCTCTCTTCAGCTTTGCCAGTGTGTGTCTCATAGATCTTGGGGCAATCAGGTTAGGTGCAAAAATATTTAGTATAGTTATTTCTTCTTGTTGAATTGCCCCTTTTATTACTATATAATGACCTCCTTCATTGCTTACAACAGTTTTGCATTTAAAATATATTTTGTCCGATATTAGTATCACTACTACAGCTCATTTTTGGTTACTATTTACATGGACTATCTTTTTCTTACCTTTCACTTTTAACCTGGTTGTTTCCTTATGTCTGTGGCTAGTCTCTAGTAGACAGCATATAGATGGCTCATATTCTTTTATTCATTTTTTCAGTCTCTGTCTTTTGATTGAGGAGTTCAAGCTATTAACATTCAATGTTATAACTGTAAAGGCATTTCTTACTTCATCTATTTTGTCTTTTGGCTTGTAGTTTTCATATCTTACTATTGTCTGTCTTTTGACCATTTAATTTACCCTTCCTAATAATTTTCATTTCTAGACTTTTCTCCAAATCTCTCACCTTTGTTTTTTTCCTCTCAAGCTGCAGCATTCCCTTTGGTATCTCTTGTAGTACTAGTCTTTTTATAACATATTCCATCAGTTTTTGTTTGGCTGTGAAGATTTTGAACTCACTCTCATTTTTGAAGGACAGTTTTGCCAGATACAGAATTCTTGGTTAGCAGTTTTTCTCTTTCAGTACCTTACATGGATCATACCAGTTTCTTCTCACCTCCATAGTTTCTGATGAGAGGCTGGCATTAAATCATATTGAGGTTTCCTTGTATGTGATGCCTTGCTTTTCTTTTGCTACTTTCAGAATCCTCTCTTTATCTCCGATATCTGTCATTCTGAATAGTAGGTGTCTAGGGGTAGGTCTCTTTGTATTTATTCTGTTTGGGGTGCATTGTCCTTCATAATGCTTAGGAAACTTTCAGTCATTATTTACTCAAATATGCTTTCTGCCCCTTTTTCATTTTCTTTTCCTGCCAGGACTGTGATAACACAAATGTTTGTGCATTTCACATTGTCAATCAATTTCTTGACACCCTCTTCCATTTTTTCCATTCTCCTCTCTTTCTGTTCTCCTGTCTTCTCCAGTTCCAATGTTCTGTCTTTAGAATCACTAATTCTGTTTTCAAGGAATTCAAATCTGCTTCTTTGTGCTTCTAATGTATTTTTTTTTCATATTTTTTTTATTGTGGGTAAAAATCAAATTTTTTCACAATACATACCAATATTTGTAAGATGATATATAAATACATATGCATATATGTGCATTTGCTTACATAAATGTTATTGTATATATATATATATA
>JAQZBX010055109.1:0-18498 GCA_029593785.1 Cabassous unicinctus | reverse complement strand
CAGGCAGGTATGGAAATTGCATGGACAAAACTCCTTTGCTTCTCCCTGTACCCTAACTCCTGGGAGAAAATCTGCACCCCATTTATGAGTCCCTAGCATGATTTTGATAACTTAAGCTGGGCAATTTTAAAGACTTAGAATAAGTTGAACCAAATATCAAAGAAGAACCATGAAAAAAAAAAATAGGCAAGAGAAAGAAACTGGCCATCAGAGTAAATTCACCAACATATCATGATGCCTAGATATCAACAAAAAATTACAAGCCAAATTAGGAAACAGCATGAGGTGGCCCAGCCAAAGGAACAAACCAAAGATCCTGAAGATACAGGAGTTAAGAAAATTAATCAATGATAATCATACAACTCTCCTAAATCAATTCAAAGAATTGAAAGAAAATATGATTAAAGAGATAAAATATATCAAGAAGACACTGAGTAAGCATAAAGAACAATTTGAAAGCCTGCAAAGATCTGGAAAAAGACTTTGTCCAAAAGGGGAAAATGATAAATACAAATGATGTTTTATAGCTAAGAGATTTCAAAGTGAGTCAGGAGGTCATTCCAGAGGATACACTTACCCAAGTCTCTGGAGGAACTCATTGACTGACACAGTAGACAGTGTCTCAAATAGCAGGGCTCCTAATAACTCTAGAGATATCCAGAAACTATAAGGATAGCAGACCACTCAGGAATTTGACACCCTGTCAGTGGGCCTAACTTTGGAATTATTCTCCCCAGTATAAAAGTTAGACTCATTTATAGGTTTGCTACACATGGCTTTTCTGCACCTTTAATTTGAACACATAATTAGTACTATACTTGATAAATATATGTCCCAGAGACTTAAATCTTTGGTCTGTCCATGTGCCAGTTGAGCCCTGAATTTCAGCAGAGTTGCAACATTTACTCTCCAGTTCATTGTACTCACCCAGAACAACTAACAAGATGATGATGGACAATGCCCATCCCAAGGAACAGAGAGTGTCTGCAACCACAAACAAGACAGTTCCATCCATCTGCCCAATGGGATCTAAGCCCCCTCTCAATTAGAAGCAGAGTGGGCATCACCATCCCCAAATCCTCAAGATTGGGTAATGAACCATGGACTAAAGTAGACATTAATAGTCTACAATAGATATTATTATTCTAGCAATGGAAGAACTCGTCATTGGTATAAAGGCAGTGGCCACCAGAGGTTCTGAGGGGAGGGAGAAGGAAGAATAGGTATAATATTGAAGCATTTTTGGGACATTGAGTTTGTCCTGCATGACATTGCAGTGATGGATACAGGCCAGCATATATTTTGTTTTAATGTACAAAATTGTGCAGGACAAAGTGTAATCTATAATGTAAACTTTAGTCCATGGTTAGTAGCAATGCTTCAATATGGGTTCATCAATTGTAACAAATGTACCAAACTAATGAAGGATGTTGTTAATGTGGGAAATGTGGGAGGCGAAGGGAGTGGGGAACGTGGGAATCCCTTATATTTTTCATGAAACATTTATGTAATCTAAAACTTCTTTAAAAATAAAAAAAGAAATCCTGCAAAGAAAAATAACAGGCCTTATTGGAAGGAAAGGCATGATGGATGAGATTAAAAATACATTAGAGGCATATAAGAGCAGATTTGAATTGCTCAGAGACATAATTAGTGATTTCAAAGATAGAACATCTGAACTGGAAAAGACAGGAGAATAGAAATAGAAGAGAGTGGGAAAAAATGGAACAGTGTCTCAGGGACTTGAATGATAATATGAAACACACAGGTACATTATTGGTTTCCCAGAAGAAAAAGAGAATGGAAAAGGTGCAGAAAGAATATTTAAGAAAATAATGACCAAAAACTTCCCACCCCATATGAAAGACATAAATATCAATATCCAAGGAGGACAGCATACTCCACACAGAATAAATATGAATAGACTTACCCTGAGACACCTACTATTCAGAATGACAAATATCAGAGATAAAGAGAGGATTCTGAAAGCAGAAAGAGAAAAGCAAAACAGCACATACATGAGAAACTTGATAAGATTAAGTGCCAACCTCTCATCAGAAACCAAGGAAGACAGAAGAATGTGGTATGATGTATTTAAGGTATTGAAAGAGAAAAACTGCCAGCCAAGAATTCTGTATCCAGGAAAACTGTCCTTAAAAAATGAGGGTGAGTTCAAAGTCTTCACAGACAAAAATGGATAGAATATTTTACCAAAGGACCAGAATTATTAGAGCTAAAAAGGGGAGGGTTGCAGCCTGAAAGGAAAACAAAAACAAAGGCAAGAGATTTGGAGAAGAGTGTAGAAATGAAGACTATTAAGAAGAGTAGATTAAAGTGTAAAAATATATATACATATGACAAAAGAAAACCACAGGAAAAAATGGATGAATAAAGTAATGTCTTTAGAGTAATAACATTGAATGTTAACGTCTTGAACTCACCAATCAAAAGATATAGACTGTTAGAATGGATAAAAATTATGAATCACATATATTTGTCTACAAGAAACTCTCCTCAGGCAAAAGGACAAAACCAGATAAAATGTGAAAGGCTTGAAAAGGTATTTCATTCAATTACTAACCAAAAAACTTGGGGTAGTGATACTAATATTGGACAAAATAGATTTTAGATGGAAAACTGTTTTAAGGGGTGAAGAAAATCATTATATATTAATAAAAGGGGCAAGTCACCAAGAAGAAATAACTATAATAAATATTTAAACACTTAACCGAATTGTCCCAAGATACATGAAGCACACACTGGCAAAATTGAAGAGAGAAATAGATTTCTCTACAATAATATTTGGAGACTTAAATACACCACTCTCAGTATTGGATAGAACATCTGGAAAGAGGATAAATAAAGAAACAGAGAGCTTGCATAATATGATAAATGAGCTAGACCTAACATCTACAGAGCAGTGCACCCCAAAAGTGCATGATATACTTTCTTTTCAAGCATTCACGGATCCTTCTCCAAGATAAGCCATATTTTGGGTCACAAGACAAGTCACAATAAATTTTAAAAGTCTGAAATTAAGCAAAATACTTTCTCTGATCTTAACAGAATGAAGATGGAAATTGGTAATGGATGGAAAAAGGGAAAATTCATAAATATATGGAGATTAAAGAACACACTCTTAAATATTCAGTGGGTCAAAGAAGAAATTGCAAGATAATTCAGCAAATATCTTGAGATGAATGAAAAGGAGGACAGAATATATCAAAACCTATGGGACATTGCAAAGGCAGTGCTGAGAGGGAAATTTCTATCCCTCAATGCTTACATTAAAAAAGAAGAAAGAGCTAAAATTGAAGAAAGAGCTAACTGCTACCTGGAGAAATTAGAAAAAGAACAGAAAACCAATCCCAAACCAAGCTGAAGGAAAGAAATATAAAGTTCAGGGCAGAGATACATGAAATTGAGAAAAACAATAGAATAAACAAAACCAAAAGTTGGTTCTTTGAGAATATCAACAAAATTGGCAGCTAGACTAACAAAGAAACTGAGAGAAGACATAAATTTAAAAATCACAAATGAAAGGAAGGACATTCCCACTGACCTCACAGAAATATGAGTGGTCATAAGAGGATTCTATGAACAACTGTATACCAAAAAACTAGACAATGTAGATATGATGGACAAATTCCTAGAAACACACAAACCACCTACACAGGCCCTAGAAGACATAGAAGACCTCAACAAACCAATCACAAGTGAAGAGATTGAAACAGTCATCAAAACCCTCCCAAAGATGAAAAGCCCATGTCCAGATGCCTTCACAGTGAATTCTACCAATCATTCAAAGACGATCTTACATCAATCTTCTCAAGGTCTTCCAAAAACTTGAACAGAAAAGAGTATTACCAAACTCATTCTATGAAGCCAACCTCACCCTAGTACAAAAACCAGATAAAGATACTACAAAAAAAAGAAAATTACAGACCAATATCTCTACCAAATATAGATGAAATATTCTCAACAAAATATTTGCAAACTGAATCCAAAAGCACATTAAAAGAATTATATACTACGATCAAGTGGGTTTTAGCCTAGATATGCAAGGGTGGTTCAACACAAGAAAATTAATTAGTGTAATAAAACAAATTGCAGGAGAAAAATCACATGATCCTCACAATTGGTGCAGAAAAGGCATTTGACAAAATACAGCAATCTTTCTTTATAAAAATACTCCAAAAGATAAGACTAGAAGGAAGCTTTCTCTATAAGGTAAAGTGCATATATGAAAAACCTACAGCTAGCATTGGACTCAATGTTGAAAGACTGAATTTTTTCCCATTGAGAAGAGGAACTAGACAAGGATGCACACAGTCAACATTATTATTCAATACTGTGCTAGAATTACTAGCTAGAGCAATTAGATTAGATTAAAAAATAAGGCACCCAAATAGGAAAGTGAGAAGTAAAATTTTCACAATTCACTGATGGTATGATCTTATATCTAGAAAATCCTGAAACATCCACAACAAAGTTACTAGAATTAATAGACAAGTTCAGCAAAGTGGCAGGATGCAAGATTAACAGGTAAAAATCAATAGTGTTTCTACACACTACTGATGTACAATCTGAGGAGGAAATCAGGAAAAAATCCATTTATAATAGCAACTAAAGCAATAAAATATTTAGGAATAAACAACCAAGGACATAAAGAACCAGTATTCAGAAAACTACAAAACATTGTTAAAAGAAACCAAAGAAGACTTAAATGAATGGAAGAACATACCATGTTCATGGATTGGAAGACTGAATTTCATTAAGATGTCAATTCTGCACAAACTGATTTACAGATTTAATGCAATCCCAATAAAAATCCCAACAGCCTTTTTGCAGAAATTGAAAAGCCAATTATCAAATTTATTTGGAAGTGTAAGGGATTCTGAATATCCAAAAGTATCTTTAAAAAGAAGCATGAAGTTGTAAGACTTACATTTCCTGATTTTAAAGCATATTTCTTAGTTATAGTGGTAAAAACAGTGTGGTACTAGCATAAAGACAGATATATTGACCAATAGAACCAAATTGAGATCTCAGAAATAGACCACCATATACAGAGTCCAGTGATTTTTGACAAGGTTGTTAAGCCCACCCAGCTGGGACAGAACAGTCTATTCAAGAAATAGTCCTGGCAGAACTGGATATCCATATCCAAAAGAAAGAAAGACAATCCTTATCTCATATGTTAGACAAAAATTAACTCAAAATTGAAAATGGACCTAAATATAAAAAGTGACAACCATAAATCTCCTAGAAGAAAATGTAGGAAAATATCTTGAAGATATTGTGGTAGGTGGTAGTTCCTTAAAACTTACTCCCAAAGCATGAGAAACAAAAGGAAAAATAGATAAATGGGACCTCCTCAGAATTAAACACTTTTGCACCTCAAAGGTCTTTGTCAAAAGGGTGAAAAGGCAGCTGACTCAATGGGAGAAAATATTTGGCAATCACGTATCCAATAATGGTTTAATAATCATGATATATAAAGAGATCATACAACTCAATAATAAAATACAAACTACACAATTAAAAAGTGGGCAAAGAACTTGAAAAGGCAATTGTTCAAAGAAGAAATAGAAATGGCAATGAAACACATGAAAAAATGTTCAATGTCACTAGCAACTAGGGCAATGCAAATCAAAATTCCAATGAGATGTCATTTCACACCTATTGGACTGGCCACTATTAAAAAGTCAGAAAACTAAATGTTGGAAAGGATTTGGAGAGACAGGAATGCTTACTCACTTTGGTGGGAATGTAGAATTTTACAGCCACTGTGGAAGACTGTTTGGCAGTTCCTAAAGAAGTTAAATATCAACTTTCCATGTGACCAGGCAATACCATTTCTAGAAGAACTGAAAGCAATGCCATGAATAGACATCTGCACACCGATGTTCATAACTGTCTTATTCATGACTGCTAAAAGTTGGAAACAACCTGTGATGGTTAGGCTAATGTGTCAACTCAGCCAGGTAATTGTGTCCAGTTGTTTGGTCCAGCAAGCACTGGACTAATTGTAATACAAGAATATTTATGGCCTTTGGTAACCAGTGAGTTTACTGGGTGGATGTTTGATTACATCTGCATCAATCAAGGAGATTGCCTTCAGCAATGGGTGATGCTTTTATCCAATCAGTTGAACACCTTAAAAGGGGAAGTGACTTGAACATTTGGAGAGAATTTCCCAGCTTATCTTTGGACAGCCAACTTCTGCCAGAAACTCAGATACTCATCAAGGACCTTCACTGGACTTTCATCGGAGGCCCTGGTTTACAGCTTACCTGTGGAACCTGGTCTTGTGCATCCCCACGGTCATGTGAAAGACTCTTATAAAATCTCATATTATTGACAGATATCTCCTGTTATGTTTCCTTAGAGAACCCTGACTAATACACCACCCAAGTATTCATTACGGGATAAACAAATTATGGTGTATACACATGATGGAATCTTATTCAGTGGTAAGAGGAAATGAAATTGTGAAGCATGTAAAAACATGGATGAAACTAGGAGACATTATGTTGAGTGAAGCAAGCCAGACACAAAAGGACAAATACTGTATGTTTGTGCTATTATGAACTAAATATATTAAGAAAAGTCATGGAATTAATAATTAGAATATAAGTCACCAGAAAATAGAATGATGGTGCAGAATGGAAAGCTGATGTTTACTCTGTGCAGAATTGGTTAAAAGGTTGTTTGTAAATCTTTGAAAATTAATGGAAATGGTGAGAGCACATCATGGTGTTCATGACTAGCAGAGCTATTATATGGGTATGAGAGTAGTTGAAAGGGAAAGCCTAAGGACATTTATATTACGAGAAGGAAACCTTAAAAATGCAATATGGGACTGTATAACATAGTGAAACCTCATGTAAAATATTAACATGGGTGATATTGCATATATGATTGTTTTTACAAAATATAAATCAAAATAAACTAGACAAAAGGAAATGGAATTGCAGCTATGTTCAGCAGGGAATGCATAGAGAGATTGAGAGGTGATGAGTTTTGTTTGGCTGATTGGGTTGTTTTAGTATTATTATTATCACTGGAGTAATAGAAATGTTCTAAAATTGAGTGAATTGATGAATGCACATCTATGTGATTACACCAAATAACATTGATTGTACAATTTGGATGGATTTATGCTTTATTAATATGTATCAATAAAATTGATTTGTTTTAAAAAGTGAAACACACGATTAAATACACACACACATAGCTCTCTTGGGTACTCAGATTCTTAATAAGTATCATTCAAATTGGTTTTCTCAGTTGTGTTAGGGTAAAAGGATGAAATTTTCTTTGCTTAATAAAGAGAAAAGGGGAAGCTGCCTCCCATTCTCCCTCCTTAGATTATCTCCTTGTAAATATAATAAGCCCAATAAGAATACTGAACTTCTGATTTTACACTATGTCTTGGGCCATCTACCCATTGGAACTGTAAACACATAGTTCCAAAATTAATTTCAGGGTCACTCACCGATCGTCCTAGTTTACCAGGGCTTCTACGACAAATAACACATACTGGTGGGTTTAACTACTGGAATTTATTGTCTCATAACTTTGAAGGCTAGAAACTCACCATCAAGGTATCCACATGCCAAGCTTTCTCCCAGGATCTGTAGTGTTCTGATGCTAGCTTGCCAGCAATCTTTGGGGTTCTTTAGCTTGTAGATACAGCTCTGCATTCATCACATGGAAATTCTCTCTCCTTCTCTAGCTTCTCCTCTAGTTTCCAATTTTTGCTTCTAAGGACTTCAGTCTTTTTGGATTAAGGCCCAATATCATTCAGTTTGGCCTCTCCTTAACTAATACCATATTCAAATATCCTATGTACAAATGGGTTCACAATCACAGTACCTGGGGTTAGGACTTAAACATGTCTTTTGTCAGGGACTAGATTCAATTCTCAGCACTCAGTATATAGGGGACAGTCACAAAGTGCAATCATTTATCTCTCAAGGACTTAAGAAAAGTTTTCATTGTTCTTTCTTCTGCTTTACTCTGTAAATTTTTATGAAATTCTGTCTAGACATAGTAATCACTGGCCTGCTACTTTATATGCATGTAAACCTGATCATTCTTAACCAATAATAAATTGCTTTCTTGCTTGCTTCTGTTATAGAATGGATTTTTTTTTTGTTTTATTTCCCCAGCATTTGATAAGAAGCTTTGAGTGCAGTGCCTTCAAATCAAACATCACACATATGAGTGATTTATGGAATCAGAATGTCAGATCCAATGAACATTATTTCAAATCATTCTAATATAAATGTAATCAATTTTACTTTATAGTATTTACTTTTCTTTTTTAAGAGCAATATGTAATATATCATTTTAATTTTAAAAAATTTTAAAACAAAAAACTGAAGCCAGATCCTCTTCAGCACACAGCCAGGAGGGCAGCTTGGAGCAGTATTTTAGGGAATGGTATTCCAAGCCAATCTACCTGCATGGTGTCTTTCTGCCATGGCTCTCTGGAGCACATGTAAAACTGGAAATGTTGCTACTTCTGCTGGGTTCCCAAGGTGCAGATCAAAGGTAGTGGCTTCATCACTGCCTTCCACAGTCTCTCCCTCCTGGTGGGCTAAGTTGACCTGCTCAGCAGGACACACCAGCAGCACAGGAGGGGCCCTTTGCAACCCTGCTGTGCAGAGCTGGAGCAGAGCAGGATGTAATACCCAGGCAGCAGCCCTCAGGAAGTCTCTGGGACACCAGAGTACCTCTCATCTTCATTTCCATTTTCCCCTGCAGGGAATCTATGCAGATGAAGCATTCTAGGAATGCAGTTAGGAAATTTTTAAGGGGTGCCAAAATATGGTTATCTAGAGACACTAGCAAATGAGGACTAAATGTAATATGTTCTGAACATTTGGAGAGAAGCTATAAATTTTTTTCTCTCTGAATTGAAATTGCTAACTTAGGCATTTGAAGCTCTAATAATTTTATATGTAAGACTACTAGTTGAAATTTGCACTATTTAAAACCCTGTTGAGTCATACTTCCTTTAAATTTTTTTAAATGTGAAAAACAAGGCATAAATTTTGGTTTTTATGTCTTTCTGTCATTATAGGTCTCCTTCATTTGTAGGCGATTTGCAGGCAGACATCCTATTATAACTGTGGTGGAGCTAATCAGATTTTGTTGCTGCATTTATTTTGTCTGCATCCATTTTTCCTACCATATACTAACAGTTACCTTATCTGTGGTCAAATCAGCAACCCAGAGAAGCAGACAGCAGGAAAATGAACAAGTTAGTGATTATTATTTTTCCAGAAACAACTGCTAACCCCTCAAAGTCTAGTAGGTTTTCTTGATTTTCTGGTTACTTTCTCTTCCCTTTAATGGGATTCACTTGATGCAGGATTATCTTTTCTGGGATTTTAGATCACTGTTGAAATTCATGAGTTTGCTTTCACTTCATAGGATCAATTTTAAAATTACATGCATGGTTAACTTTAAAGCATTTCTGTAGATAATATAATTAAACTTAGAAGTGCTTTTGATGTTGAAATTATGGTGAGAATAAGAGTGATATTTCCGTTTTCAAAAATAGGGTGCTAAAACCCCACTGCATATTGGAAACTGGCTTTGCACAGGAGGCTACATGCCAATAGCTGGGGATCCCCCAAGCCACATTTCTCTCCTTCTGGAAGTCACCCAAGACACAGAGGGCTTACGGGTGTGATTCTTAGAGACTCCTGGGTGCTGACCCTCTGGCTGGGAACGCTGGCTGCTCTGGGAACACCCTCCCTGCAAATACAGGACTTGCTGGGAGGTATTTGTGCTGGCCTGAGAATATGTCAATATTTCAATTCTATAAAACTACCCTTGCCACTTTGTCTTGGAAATAATGGAGACCACAAGACAGATCAATTGCACAGAATTCCCTCTTCTCTCAGACAAGATTATTAACACTAAGGAATCAGAATAGAGAACAGGAGAAATAAAAATGCACTTCTCAGAATACTGCCATATTTTTATAAAGAGTGAGAAAATCCCCACCCTGACCCCATTCCTCACTTTTGGCAGGAATATCAAGAGGAGAATGAGAAGCAGACAAAGGTGTCATCTTAGTCTGGAACACCCTTGTTTTCAAAGTGTGTTGGGATCCTAGCAAATGCTGTGGGGGGCAAAGCCTAAGCATATTACAGCAGTGATGCCTAGCTTCATACTCTCCCCACCACACTCCCTGTTTAAAAGATAGATGTTTTCAAGTTTGGTTTTATTATTTAGAGTTACTGAAATTGCCATCTTAATTAAGATTTTAAACATTTTAATAGTAAAATGTCCAGTTAGCTTATTTCATTTTCTAAGACAATTTTTTTTTTTCAAAATACCATGTTTTACCTTTATATGTAAAGGATAGATGCTTTTATTTGAATTATTTGCCTTTTAAATTTTGTATGATAATGTCTCTGGATTTAAAGAGACAGGAATTTTTATAAAAAATGTCTTAGGAAATTCATCTTCTTGATAAACCCAATGTTTCTGCCAACTTGTTGCCTAGAAAGTAAGGACCATTTTCAATGAATACAAATAGCATTATTTTCACTGAACATTTTATACTCCTTGATTGGAAACTAGCCCCAAATTCCCTTAAGGTATAACAGCGTATCCTGCCATTAAATGTGTAATATTTCTCCCTATTTCATTTACCTGCTTTTTTATTACAAATTGTTCAAAATTCATTATTGTTTTTTGGCTTGAGCAATTGTTTATACTTTTCTTCCCTCACACATTCATTTTGACTCCATTAGTAATTATTTTATTAATTTACAATTTTTTTAAAAAATTAGGTACTATGAATACTGAGTTAAAAATAGATGTGCCTATTTTTCTATGATAATCAAATGATGTAAAATATGTTTGATTGTTTGATTTTTGCTGGTCAGTTGTTATATCATAATTATTGTGCCACATTTTATCATGCATTATATATTGTAAAGCTAGCAGCATTGTAAAGCTATGTGGTAACTCTGTTAGCAAAAAGCTACATGGCACTCTTCACATTGTGGTGAAGAAGTTGTGAGTGGCTGTGTAAACTCTGCCAAAGAGAGCTCAGCACTCCACATCACAGCCTGTGTGTGAAGACTGTGATGGTGGGATGTCACCAGATATCTGATGGCTTTGACTTTATAGTTTGAACTTAAAGGTGTACAATGTCTTACTGTTATTCTCTGATGAAAATCAAATTTAAAACCATAAATGTCTAACTTTTTAAAGGAAAGGATATTAATTTGTACTAACAGAGAGTGAAAACTATTCAACACATTCTTCAACAAAATCTGCTTGCTGTAGCAGCAACATCAAATAGTTAAAACTTGATTTTGTTTTAACTATTTGTGCCTGAAACTGATTATGACTTGAGTTAAAGTAGGATGAGCAGGAAGGTGAATGGTTTTTGGTTCAACAGTGATGAATGTGAAGGAGATTCTAAGTGCTAAATAAAATGTCCACAGGGAAAAGAATTCTACAAGCAGCTCAGCCTCACTATGATGCCATAAAGCTAAACACACACACACACACACACACACACACACACACACACACACAACAAAACATGACCCTCATCAATCCTAGTGGGTCTTCATCTGGGAAGGATACCCCTGTCCCACATCCCAGATGACATTTTTCCCCAGCCCAAGAGTTCATGGCTGGAGATCACTCACCCGTGCTTCTTAAACAATTATTAGAAGTCCCAACTACACCTAAGCTGGGAAAGTCTCACCATCCATGAAAAACCTAAGACACCCTCAATTTTTCAGTGACTCATCACACTGTCAAGTCCTGTTTTAAAAAATAAGACCCACCAGACTGAGTGATTTTCCAGACAGTAGTGTATGCTTGCCCTGTAACCCAACCTTGCTTGGTGATACCTGTAAAACTTGTAATTTAATTTATGCCTCCTCATGATTGTAATACTAATTTTACCATGTTAAGTACCTGTTGGATCCATTCCAATAAATCCAAATTGCCTCCAAAATTAAGGTTCCTGCTAATATCACCTCTCTCACCTAACAGTTGGCCTTGCTGAGGTGTCCATGCTATGTGCTCTTCTGGGTAAAACAGGAGAATTCTGCTGACCTCCTAATGTGCTATCTATTAGTGTACCTCCCCTCTCTTTCCTTCCTCCATTGTCATTATTCATTATTCATATTCTCTCCTCAGTCTCTCCTACCCTAACAATACATGCCCTTCTTGTCCTCCAAAAGACTACATGGCATATTAAATCCAAACCTGTAACCCCAGTCTCTTGGATATTTACACAGATTTCCAATCTATACATACATTAGCTGAACTAGGCTCTTATGTATTGAAAAACCACAACTGCTAGATTTGCCATTGTCCTGCTTCCAAACCTTTATCCAGCTCAAATCTAGTTCAGAGATGGAAAATACTGGGAGATTAAAAGTCTTCCAACCTGCCACCTACCCTGAATCTGATGCCTATCTCCTCATGGCAACTGGTGATTGCTATCATTTTTCCTCAATACATAGCACATGTAAGTAACCTAATGGACACCTCTGTACCCTTTTGGTTAGCCTTTATGCCACATTTCCAAGCATGGCCATCATGAGGAAATATGTTTATTTTGCATATACTTGAGTCATGAATGAATCTGAACAAGTCCTAGCTCCCAGGAGCTTATGATCTGTATCAAGCACCATTAGAGATACTCACAAGGAAATTCCAATTCACAACTGCACACATACAAGAGATGGACATAGAAAAGATGGCATGAGTATCATCTAATTTTTGTGCATTCATTCAGAGTTCAGTGTGAAGAAGGGAGAGAAGATTTGTAAATTTTTTTCACATAAGTAAAAATCAAATAGATGTTAATGTTAAGAGAAGCAATTTTATTTTCTATTCATTATATCATGACATTATTTTTAAGTATCCTATCATAGATGGATTATTTTCCTAAGTAATTTGAGTTAAGAAGAGAACCATTTTACATGTCAATAAATCAGTTTCCAATAAATGTACAAACTTACCTAAGATCAGATGAACTCACACTCTCCTCCATTTGCTGTGGGGGTAAAATGCAAATTCATAAAATTGCAAAAGAAATCATTTACAATGACCTTTTTCTTATATGAAATTCATGTCCACTACTAGTCCATTTTGAATAGTGGTGACTTATACATTTTACAAAGTTAAGAGAAGAAAAGAAAATGCATGCAACAATCTTTTATAGTTACCCACTTATTAACCCTATCCAGTACTCTGGTTACTATTTGGTGTCACTTCCTTTCGTCTGTAGGAGATCCTTTAGTATATCTTGTAGGAGAAGTCTTGCATAAAAAGCTATTATATTTAAAATCTTGGAATGTGTTTATTTTACCCTATTTCTTAAAGAAAAACTTTCTATTTTGAAACAATATTAGATTGCAGAAGAAATATACATATTGTAAAGATCATACAGCAGTCCCGTGTTCCCGTCTACCAGCATCCCCTGATGTTAACATCTCATATAACCATAGTATATTTGTCAAAAATGAGAAATCAACATTGTTACATCATTACAACACTATGTACTAAACTACAGAATTATTCAATTTTCACCAATATTTTTGAATAATGTCCTTTTTGTGGTTTGAGCATCTAATCCAGAATGTGATGTTAAATTTATTTACTTTATTTTTTAATTTTAAAATAACTTTATATTACATAAATACTACATCAAAAATATAGGGGTTTCCCATATACACCCCCACACACACAAACTTTCCCCCATGAACAGAATTTTTCATTTGTGTAGTACATTTGTTACAATTGATGAACACATATTGAAGCATTGCTACTAACAATGGACTATAGTTTACATTGTAGTTTTCACTTTGCCCCACTCAAGTTTATAGGTTTTGATAAAATGTATAATAGCCTTATCCATCATTGCAATATCACGCAGGACAATTCCAATGTCCCCAAAATTCCCCCATGTTACACCTATTCTTCCCTCTCCCTCCCCTCAGAAACTCTGGTGGTCACTGCCTTTATATCAATGGCACAAATTCTTCCATTGCTAGAATAATAATTTGTCCATAATTGCTTCCTTCCTTATGTTTGTTAATTCCTCAATCTTGAGGACTTTGGGATGGTGATGCCTCCTCTGTTTCTGATTGAGAGAGGGCTTAGAAGCCATGGGGCAGATGGATGGAACTGTTTTGCTTGCAGTTGTGGATACTCTCTATTTATTGGGATGGGTGTTGTCCATCACCATCCTTTTGTTAGTTGTTCATGGTGAGTCCAATGAACTGGAGAGATACCAGATGCTTGTGGGATGTGGGAAAACCCAGGGAAAAGGCCCAGAGGCAAGAATAAGCATAAAATCCTTAGAGAATGAGTAAAGTTCACTGTGCCTGCAGAGGAGAATGTGAGTGGGGGGAGTTGTGAAGGATGAAGCAGCAGAGGTAAGCAGGGGCAAGGACAGATGCATTGCAGACTATGTGGAGGCTCAGCATGGCTGCTTAGCACATGAATGTGGAATAAGGGATAGATGACTATGGCCAAACAGAAATTATTTTCCCCAGATTGGTAGACCAGAGAATCTCGATTTCCTTCTTTATCAAACCCAGAGTTTCTCCAGTCATCCACGAGCACATAGCTTAACCTGAGGCTGAATACATGCATATAGGTAAACTGAAAGGGTCCAGCAGAAAGGAAAAGAAATATTACTATGGACAAAGAGGGACATTTAATAATAATAAAACATCAATACTTCAGGAAAATATAACAATTTTAATTATATGCCCACCTAACACCTAAGCCTCAAAATACCTGAAGTAGAGATCCAACACTGTGCAGTTGGGAATGGCAGGTTGCATACCTCCTCCTGAACCTTCAGGAAGGCAGGCAGGCTTGCTGGGCCTAGAGGAAGCTGCAGGACCATAGGAATGATCAGAGACGGCAGTTGGAGAGGGGTGGCCCAGTGAAGTACCAGGTACAAGAGGAGTGGTAGGAAGCTGTGGTGATCAATTCAGTAAAAGGATGCCCAGCCAGGCATCCAGGGAGTGGCAGATCACAGGGCAATTTGGCCAGTGATGGTATGTCCAAATGGACACCATCTGAGTGGCAGGCTGTGGTGTGATAAGGACAGTGTAGGGGGTGCCCAGACAGAAACTAGGGGAGCAACAGGGAATGGGACAATCAGGCCAGAGAGATTGTCCAGATGGGCACTGGAGGTGTGACTGGCAGTGGGGTAATCTGGCCAGAAAGGGGGGAACTAGACAGGGGTCAGAGGCTTGAGAGGGAGGTCTTTATTTTTTCTCTTTCCTCATCTGAATACCTATGGAGAGGTGGGCCATTGGGTGATTGATTGGTGTGTATGGGTGGCTAATGAGAAGGAACCTAACCAAAGCCTGTGACTTGAGATGGAAGCATTGTTTCTCTTTTATTTTCTTTCTTCTTTATTACTTTTTCTTTTTATTTCTTTTCTTTCTCTTCTCTTCCCTTTTATCTTTCTTCCTTTTCCTATTTTTCTTCATTTCTGCTTTCTCTTCCTGTTTTTATCTTTTGTTTTATATTTTTTTGCTTTTTCCTTTTTTATTCATTTTTTTCTTTTTTTCTAACCTTCTTTTATCTTCTTTTATTTTTTCAGCTAAATACACACAACTCTAAAGATTTAGAAAAAGTGGAACCAAGTATCCAAGAAGACCCTTAACACAAAGCCAAACAAATATAAAACTCTAAGCAAGAGAGAGAGAGACTGACCAACAGAATAAACCCATTGATAAACAGATGCCTAGACTTCAGCAAAAAAATTATAAGCCATACTAAGAAACAGGCAGACATGACCCAGTAAAGTGAACAAATGAAAAAGCAGAAGGGGATGCAGGATGTGGAACAACTAATCAAAGGTGTCCAAACAAATCTTCTAAATTAATTCAGTGAGATAAGGGAAGAGATAAAGGATATTAAGTACATATTGATGCAAGAAAGGTTAGAAAGAATGGAAGCCTAGAACTTGAGGTCATCTGAGAGCTAATCCTGCTTTTCCCAGAGTGGAGAGATCACAGTGTTTGCTTGCCTGCTTGACTAATTAACTAATGTATTTATTTATTATATTAAAAAGTATATGTTGATTGTCTGAGCAAGGCAGAGGTTATGGTTGAAAATTAATGATGGGATTGGAAGCCCAATTAGAAGAAATGGGAGGGAAGAAGCAGTTTCAGGAAAAGTAAAACATTTGCCCTAGGTACTTTGCCATTAAGGGTAGGAGGAAAAAATTGGTTAATAACAGTGGAGGAACACACCGTTAAGTAAGGATGTCTCTTATTTTTAAGATGCATTATATTTGATGACATTACTGCATTGATGAGGAAGATCCAGACCAATAGGCATCAATATTACCTTGCAACAGAGTTTGTGAGACATACTCTTTGTGGCATGCTCTCTCTAGATGTTTATTCATATGAAAAAAATTATTTAATAGGTGTTATATGATGTGGCAGTTTGAGATTATTTTATGAATCCCAAAAAGAGAAATATTATGTTTGTAAATGAATCTATTCCCCTGGGTATGATATCCTTTGCATTAAATTCAGCTGAGCCACCCTTGATTAGATTACCTGTTAAGATTGCTCCAGGGATTTTTATTGGACTGTGTCAGTGAGGTGGGACTCAGGTTGAGTCCCTGTCCCCTTTCTGGGTCTCATATTAACCAGACACAAGATGAGAGAGCTTCGTTATTTTTGATCCTGCCATGTGACAGAAAGGAAAGGGCTCAAACAGCCAAAGCCCCTGGGAGAGATCAGCTATTTGCCTGATAGCTTACAGCTGGACTTGGGAAGAGAGCTCAACAGCAGGGACTGATATAGAAAGCCCTAAGAGACAAGCCCTATGCCAGGTTTAGCTGAAATCAGGAAGAAAGCAGAGCAGCTGGGCCTGAGAGAGGAAGCCCAGAGGAGAAGGAGAGACCAGGCAGAGATCACCTGCCATCTTGCTTCAACATGTGGCAGCTTACTTTGGTGAGAAAGCACCTCCTATGGTGCCTTAGTTTGAACTTTTCACAGCCTTGGAACAGTACGATTTTCCCCCAAATAAATCCCCTTATAAAAGCCAGCCAAATTCTGGTATTTTGCATCAGCACCCCTTTGGCAAATTATTACATATATATTATACCAAAAAGCTTTCCTTTGTGGCTGTGTTTGCTGTTTACTTCCTCCACTACTCTTTCTGGTCACATCCTTTGCTTTTGTATGCCAGGGTCTGGGTGATGTTATTCTTGACTTTTGTTGCATCCATTCAAACAAAAAAAAATGCATTTTCTTTCACTGGCATTGCTATTTATCATTTAATTATTTTATGTATGTATAGAGGTATTTGGGAGAAATGTGTGAAAGGTTATAAATTTTGTGGTCATGTCTATCAGTGTTACATTATTGCCTTTTCCCCCATTCCTTTTTAAATGTAGAAAGATTTTCCTGCACCCCTTGTGTTAGTGAACTGCTTTTTATTTGTTTTTTGTTTTGTTTTGTTTTGTTTTATTTTTAAGAATAATGAAATATCTTTTCCAGCAAAGTGGCAGCAGCAGCTCTACTTTCAATGGCAGAGGAGGGAGGGCTTGTTGGGGGTGGAGGTGGGGATGGGGGTGATGTTGGGGGGTGAGGTTGTTTAAGGTTTCTGCACTCAAGGGGTCATACTGGGAAGCCTGGGGCACCATCGCACTGACCTTTGCACCTCAGATGTTCCCATTCACAGCATTGGTCCCTATTTACCAAGGTTTAGGGGGATGTCAAGTTTGGCACATTTGTAGAGAAGTTGAAGCACCTGGAGAGACTTTTGTGGATCAAAAATTCCATTTGCACATTACTGGACGAAGCAAAAAAAAAATTTTTTTTTTTCCCTGAGTTTGCTTTTTATTTTTTATTTTTTTTTATTTGTAAAATGATATATAATACATATGCATATATGTGCATTTGTTTACATAAATGTTATTTGTTATATACATATGTATACATTTTATAAAGGTGCCTAGATTACCCAAATATTACTCAGAAACTACAGGGATTCCCATGCTCCCCACCGCCCACACCCCCAACAACCCGCCACACAACCATTCCCCATCCATGTGGTACTACACCCGCAATGGATATACACATCCTGGGGCCTTGCCACCGAGCATAGACCACAGTTCACATCACAGGCCAAACTCTCTCCCACCCAGTTCTGCATGGTATATTCTGATGGAAAATGGCCTACATTCGTCGCTGCTTCACCACTCAGGACAGCCCCCAAAGTCCAAAAAAAGCCCGAGGATTTCAACTGCCCCTCCTCACCCTGCCCCAAAAATGTCCAGTGGCCACCAGCTCCACCTCACTGTTACAATTTCTTCCATTGCCTGAATCACAATATGTCTACAACAGAACACCACCAAGTCCACTCTAGTCCACAGCTCCTCCCCCCATCCTGAGGGGACTTGGAAGGTGATGTCCACTCTACCTCCAAGTGAGAGAGGGCTTATATTCC
>JAQZBX010055108.1:0-18491 GCA_029593785.1 Cabassous unicinctus | reverse complement strand
AACGGCAACCACCAATCCCGAACCGCCACCCATCTTTAGGTCCACCAATCCACACCCTCTTCCCATCAGTATATATACCCTGCTTCCTCAATAAACTTTTGCAGCTTGATCAGAATCCTGTCTTGCTGTCATCTCTCGCATCTCTTGTTCGATCCCATTCCCGCTCCCCCTCTCGTAGGTTCCCGTTGACTGTCCCACGAGCCGGGACACAAGAAGTCTCTAGGGGAATACCAATAAGTCTATTTTACTCCATAGCTCATTCCCCAATCTTGAGGATTCTGGGATGGTGATGCCCACTCCACCTCTAATTGAGTGGGGACTTTGATACCACATGGCTATTGAATGGGATTCTCTTGCTTTAAGTTGTAGACTCTCTCAGTTCCTTGGTATGTTGTTTATCCATCATCTCCTCCTTGTTACTTGTCCTTGGTGAGTCAAATGAACTAGAGAGTAAGTCTGTTGATATCCAGGGCCCAGCCAGCACATGGACATCCAAAAGATTTAAGTCTCTTGGATGTACACTGACCAATTCTAGTATTCATTATAGGTTCAAACAGAAGGGACAGTAGAGTCATATGTAGGGAAATCACAACTGAGCCAAACTTTGTCACACTGGGAAGCATCATACCAAAATAGGGCCCACTGGAAAGGCATCAAACTCCTGAGCTATCTGCCTTGACTATAGTGTCTGGATGTCTCCAAAGTCCTCAGGAGCTCTGCTATATGGGGAAGCATCTAATTTGACTGTCAATGAGATTCTGCTGAGATGTGTATAAGTGCAACCTCTGGAATGACCTCCTGACTCAATTTGAAGCTTCATAGCCATATAAACTCATTTTCTTTACTTTTCCCCTATTTTGGTCAAGGTCTTTTTCCAGTTGCATTTCTACTTGATGCTTGGTAATAATCCCTCACATGCAGGGAAGCTCATCACTGGGAGTCATGTTCCATGCTGGGGGCAAGTAATTGCATTTTTATGCTGAGTTCTGCATAGAGAGAAGCCATATTTGACCAAAAAGGAGGCTCTCAGGAAATAACTGTTAGGGCACCTAAAATACTAAGCTAAGTTTCAATTTCAAGAATAATGGTTCATAAACACAATCATCAATATCAAGGGCCCATCAACGGAACTTCCTCCTTCATTAGTCATTGACCCTGTACTTGGGGGATTCTTCTTGTCCCATTAGAGAATGTGGCACAGCACCCCAGGATACGAATTTCATATCCTTTGGGATATTGTGTGACTCTCCATACACCATTACAATACCCCATAAACATTTTTTTAAATTTATTTTTTATTGTGGGTAAAAATCAAATTTTTCACAATACATACTAATATTTGTAAAATGATATATAAATACATATGCATATATGTGCATTTGTTTACATAAATGTTATTTGTTATATATATATATATATATATTTTAAAGGTGCTTAGATTACCTAAATATTACTCAGAAATTACAGGGAATCCCATAAACATTTGAACACATTTATATACCTTATATGTATGCCCACCCCAGCCCACACCAATGATCCCCCCCTGCACAGTTGTAACCCTTCCATGACCCAAAACATCTTCAAAAATAAAACCAATAGAATAGTCAAAAAAATTAATAAGAAAATGAAATAGTAATAACTTTAAAAATGAGAAATAAAATACAAAAATAAAATAAAAAATTGGTTTAATGAAAAACAAAGAATAAATATGTAATTCATTTTTTACACTTTGGCTTTCCTCACTGTAAGACCTGTTGTCTTGTATGTACAGTGACATTTTCTTCCATTTATTCCCCTACTGCCTTACTTTCAAATTTTGTCTTCAAAAAAGTTTTAGATTACAGAAAAGACACATACTGAATATAGGGCACTCCATATATTCAACATCTTTCCCTTTTTCCCCCTTAACATATTAATAACATTTTATATGTGGGTTATACATTTGCTATAACTGATGTACAAATATAGAAATACAGCTACTAACCATGGTCAATGATTTACATTATGGTTTACATTTTGGACCATACACTTTTATATTTTTTTCTGAAATTTAACATGGCCTTTATCCAACAATGCAAAATCATCTACAACACTTCCATTACCCCCAAAATGCCCCCTGTTCCATCTATTCTATTACTCACTCCCCCTCCCCTTGGGACCCATGGCAACCACCAGGCTTCACTTCTTGAAGGACAAGATTCATAATTACTTGCAATAACACTGAGGGTTTGACATACACTAATGAAGGATATTGTTAATGTGGGAAAGTGTGGGCATGGTAGGGAGTAGGACATAGGGTAATCCCCAACAATTCTACTGTAACATTTTTGTAATCTGAGTATATTAATAATAAAAAAATGTAGTATTCTGCAAACTCAAGTCTGAAGTGTTTTTTTCCCCAGTGTCATGCATCATTCATGTTTACATTTCCACCATCTCACAATTGTCTTTGTGGTTGGACTGTTTGATCAGGGTGCAATGGTGTTTCACACACACAGGATAACTGTGTGGCTCTCTGAATTTAGGGTATGTATATTCAGCCATTGTATTAGTCAGCCAAGGGGTGCTAATGTGAAATACCAAAAATGGCTTGGTCTTTATAAAGGGTATTTATTTGAGGTAGAAGTCCACAGATACCAGGCCATAAAGCATTAAGTTTCTTCTCTCACCAAAGTTCATTGCCACGTGTTGGAGCAAGACAGCTGCCGACATTTGCCAGGGTTCAAACTTCTTGGGTTCCTCTCTTCCCAGGGCTGCATTGCTCTCTGGGCTTAGCTCCTCTGGTTCCTCCACAAGGTCAGCTGTAGACTATTAGGTGAATGGCTCACTTCTCTTCTCCTGGGGCCTTCTCTCCAACATCAAAACTCCAACATCAAAACTGCTCCTCAAAAAATTGCTTCAACTCTGTTCTTGCCATGCCTTTTATATTTGATTCCCCACCCACCAAGGGGTGGGGCTCAATGCCCTACTGATGTGGCCCAGTCAACACCCTAATCATAACTTATTCATGCCCAGATTAACAGATCAGTTTACAAGCATGACCCAATTATATTTTTGGAATTCATAATTACATCAAATTGTCAAACAGCTACAGCCATAAATGTGAACATTGGAGGTGCTGCTATGAGACCAGGAAGATGTGGGAAATAGGGATTAGAGTGCCTAACATGGAACCCAAACAGCAATGAATGACGGGGGTTGGGGCCCTGTCTTCGCTGAACAGCTGTGTGGTCTTTGTGGTTAGGGCTACTACCTGTGTTGCCTGGTAGTATCTGGAAAATGAGGGACACTGAAGTCTCAGGTTATGGCAAGCATCCTTTGGGAATGGAGAGGCAGCCCACCTGATGGTTGCATTGTCTCTAGTTCTCTTGAAGTAGCTGCTTCCACTATAGGCTAGGAGGGCACTGGACATACATGGGTCCCTCCATAACCAGTTTTCATGCTTTAGAATCTTGGCCTTCCCTGAACAATGTGGCCTGGAGACTTCACAGTGATTGGCATAGTTTTCACCTAGAGGAAGGGGAGTCAAAGGACATGACCTGCAATTCCCAAAGCCATGTCTTCTTTCTCTGGACTATTCCTTAAAACATCTCAGATGCTCCTGCAGAAAAACCTGGCATTTTCTCTTGCCTCTTCTGTGTCAGCCCCTCCTGAGGAGTGGGCAGCCTTGCTTGAGGAATTACTTTTATTCTGAGCCATTTCTGGGAAAATGTGCATGTTTTGCAGGCATTTGGAGAATGGTTCATAAACCACTTGCTACCCAGTCGTATTTGCATTTTACAAAGATACTAGGCAATTTTGATTGGAGAACTTTTTACCCCTGCGAACCTGATCTTCTGCTTTCCCATGGCATAATTAAAAGGCAGAAAGGGGCTTTGGGAAAGCTGAGAAGCAGAGCCTTGGCAGGCCACCTCTCTAGGCTCCTGTTCCATGAAAATGTTGGGTGATTTCTGGTTCCTTAGCCAGCAATGGGTTGCAGAGCTGGGTATGGATTCAAATGCCTGGGAGGATTATCTGTGATGCCTCTGCTCTGTTCCAGGATAGAAATTTGTGAGTCCAATTAACAATGAAATCAAATTCACCAAGGACTTCAGCTGGAGGAGTCAATTTCAACAGGTAAATAAGTCACCTGAGGACTGGGCTGGATGCAAGATTTGAGGGAGAGTGTTAATGGTGTGTCTCATAAGCTGGAGCTTCCTCATTTTAAACTTCATCTCTGGGGTGTTAACTATAATGTAAACTATAATCCGTGGTTAGTGGCAATGTTTCAATATGGGTTCATCAATTGTAACAAACATACCACACTAATGAAGGATGTTTTTAATGTGGGAAAATGTGGGAATGGGATGGAGCGGGGCACATTGGAATCCCCTATATTTTCTATCTAACATTTATGTAATCTAAGGTCTCTTTAAAAACGGTATTTCTCCAATGGAAGGGGAAAATTCACTTCTGGGGAGGAGGATGAAGGAAATAAGGCATTTGGAGTTTTTCTCTGCCTCAAAAGACACCTGATTTCCAGGTCTTTGGGGTATTTTCCTGCAAAACTGACTGCCCTGCTCAGTCTTCGCAGGTGCTGCAGCTTTACCAGAGATATTTTGCAGATTGCTAATTTTTGTCTCATAGCTAAGACATTAAACACCAATATGCCCCAG
Organism: Cabassous unicinctus; assembly: GCA_029593785.1. Classification (NCBI taxonomy): domain Eukaryota; kingdom Metazoa; phylum Chordata; class Mammalia; order Cingulata; family Chlamyphoridae; genus Cabassous; species Cabassous unicinctus. Next base: position 13,836 of record JAQZBX010055108.1, on the reverse strand, counting down.
ATCAGGGCTGGAATGTCTGCTTTCCCTCTGCCCCAGAGGGCTCAGCCTACAACATTCAAGTCATGAAACAGTTTGGCTGGAACTTCTCTGTCTCTCTTCTTAAACCCATTTTCAGTCATTCTACATTCTCCCACTGTGTTTGAATTTTGTGATTCCCCCCCCCAATAGATTATGTTTTGAACAAATGTATTCTTATGGAAGTAGTACCCTCTAATTGCATTAAATTCAGCTAAAGAGCCTTTGAATAGATTACTTGATAAGATCACACTAGGGCTTTTGATTGGACTGCATCAATGAGGCAAGACTCATTTTGACTCTCCTTTCACTTACTGAGTCTGACTTAAAGGGAGACACAGAGGAACAGACTAACGTGAATGAAGCACAGAGAAGGAAAGTGTAGTAAAACAAAGAAAACTATAAAGATATATATGTACCTCATATTCTGGCAACTTCAGAATAAACATGAATCATTAGGATTGAAGAAGAGGAATCTGTGGCCATATGACCCATTCCAAGAGGAAAATTAGGCTTTTGATTAAATTGTTATACCTGTCTGTTCATGACACATATGCACTTAGAGCAATCCCCAGTCTGCAATCAAACCAACCAGTACCATCGTTCAGCCCAGCCCAGGACTCAGGTGTCCTGCAGCTGTAGAAGCTGGGCTTTGATGAAGACAGGCTTGCAACATTTCACATAGGCTTGCACAAAGCCTGCCAACCATCGCTGCCTGTTGCGGTATCTAAAGAGAAGCTTGAATCAGTATGGCCAATGAGGACTCTGATATCGTGGATGGCATGTGAGTGCTCTTTGGCTTCCTTCCAGGATTTTGGCATGGTTAGGCTGGGTTCACAGTCTGTTTGCAAGCAGACTACAAACCTTGGCTCTGAGACTACTTGTCTGGAAAAGCATGATATCCACATTCAGGAAGGTGATGGTGCCATCAGGCTCACTTTGTTTCACTGCTTGTGGATGGAGCACCATTTGGGAGCTTTCCAGTCAGCACACTACTGACCCTACATATGCCCTAGGAAACACAGTCATTGTCTTATGCTCAGGGGGTTTCAGGGCAAAGACTCTGGGAGGGGAGGGCTCTGGGAAGACCCTGGAAGATTCCAGTGGGCAATGGTAAGGCCAGAGTAGGTCACTCAGAGGTGGACAGAGGGTGGATCACATGTGATTGAAAGACGGGTTAAAGCAGAGTGTGTTTCAGTATTTTGAATGAGAGGCAAGTAGGAGGCAGGAAGAAAGTGAAGGCAAGCAATGTCAGGAGAAAGGAAGGACAGGGAGATAGGATGTAAATGGAGGAGGCATAGATGAGAGGAGGAACAGTAGATAGGAGAAGTGGACAGGAACCTGTGCAGGGCAGGCACTGTTTGCTGGTTCCTGTCTCCTCAGCTTCCTCCTCTCCCACATCTTCAGTTCCCCTCCCCAAGGTCTCCCCAGAGTCCCAGAGGTTTGGGTTGACAAAGATTCTGCTGTTTTGATTGAATGGAGATCACCCACCTTGCCTCCACTTGGCCGTGGGTTCTCCCCTGCATTTATGGTCTTTGCAGGGGTGCTGGGTCTCCTCTGGGGTGGGGACTCCTTGGGATATTGCATCTCCCTAGGGACTCAGGGTTTCCTCTGGGGAAGGGTCTCCTTTGTGGTAGGGTATCCTCTGCATTGGGCCTCCTCTAGAATAGGATAGCTTCCAGGATCAAATTAACACCCCCTTGTGGTACAGAGACTCCTCTGGGATATGAGATATCATACTCTGGGGTGTAGGGCCTCAGGGAAACCGCAGTGCAGATGGGAGGTTGTGGAATCTGCCCCTTATCTGAAGGGGAGGTGTGACAGAAAGGTTTTTCTCTACATGTCCTCCAGGTTCATGTAGGGAATTTGAACTGCTGCTGACGGGATGCATGATGACACACTAAGAATGGGGGTGACTGCAAGAGGCTCCTCTTTGTAGTCCTTCCAAGAGGCACATCTCTGGGATTCCTCCCTTGGCCCCTTTCTGGGTCTCCTTCCTGGACTCAAACCTTCTTCTCCTGGGGACCCCTGGGGCTTCTCCTTGGGGCTCTTCCTACCACCCAGTGGAAACTAGGCTTTGCCCATCCTCCTATACTGATTAGGAGGGTTCTTCAGAAAGGTTCCTACAAGACAAAAATACTTTTTCTTTCCTCTCTGTATCCATGGAGATGGCAGGTGGTTCAACATGGAGGACAGCATATCCTGAATGTTCATGCTGTACTAGGCACATGACTGAAAACTTCAGCCTCACAGACTAGTTTCTGACTCAGTCATGCAGATTGAGGACTGGGGTCCTGTTACAGACTATATTACTTTTTAAAAAATTTTTTTGTTTATTTTTTAAAAGCTACTTATATACCACAAATATTACTCAAGAAATATAGGGATTCCCATATGTTCCACTTCCCACATCTCCTACAACTTCCCACATAAACATCCTTCATTAGCGTAGCACATTCATTGCAATTGATAAACATGTCCTGGGGTTTTACTATTAATCATGGACCATAGTTGACATTGTACCCTACACTCTCTCCACACAGTTCTGCATGATATATGATGATATAAAATAGCCTATATTTGTCATTGCAATGTCCCTCAGGACGATTCCCAAGTCCCGAAAAAACCCTCATTTTACAACTGTTTTTCCATCTCCTTACCCACAGAGCCTCCAGTAGCCACTGGCTCCACATCAGTGTTGTAATTTCTTCCAATGCTTGAATCACAATATGTCTAATAGTACAAAACCAGTAAGTCCACTCTAGACCATATCTCTTCCCCCAATCCTGAGGATACTGGGATGGTGATGTCCACTCCACCTCAAATTGAAATGGGGCTTATATCCTATGGGAAAGATGCATTGGACTATCCAGCCTGCAGGAGCAGACTTTCTCTGTTTCCTGGAATGGCTGTTGTCCATCATCATCTCCCACCAGTTGTCCTGGGTGAGTCTAATAAGCTATAGAGTAGGTCCACCAAGGTTCTGGGCTGAGCTGCCACATGGACAGCCCAAAGACTCGAGTCTCTGGATGTACACCTACAAACTACAACACCAAGTATAGGTTTAAATAGAAGGGACAAATAAGCCATGTGAAAGGAAGATATAATTGAGTCCAACTCTGTCACTCTCAGGAGCACAAATTCCAAAATAGGTCCCAGTAGGAAGGCACCAAACACCAGAGCTATTTGCAATAGCATAGGACCTGGGTGTCTCCAGAGACCTCAGGATCCCCACTCTTTGGGGTGGTATCCACTTTGGAATTCTATGAGAGCCTGCTGAGATGTGCATAAATGTTACCTCTGGAATGACCCCCTGACTCACTTTGAAGTCTCATAGCCATATAAACTCATTTCTCTTTCCCTTTTCCCCCTTTTATTAGAGGTCATTTTCCAATTGTATTGCTATTTCATGCTTGGTAGAAATCCCTTGGTGCCAGGGAGGATCATTACTGGGAGTCATGTTTCATGCTGAGGGGAAGGAAATGCATTCAGATGCTGAATTTGGCTTAGAGAGAGGCCACATTTGAGCAACAAGGAGGCTCTCAGGAATCAACCCTTAGGCACTTCATAACAATAGGCTAAGTTTCAATTTCAAGAGCAAAGACTCATAAGAATAGTCATCAATATCAATTGCCCATCAGTGGATCATCCTCTTCATCAGTCACTGTCTCTGCACATGGGGGTCTGTTGCTACTCCCTTAGAGAATGTGGCAGAGCACTCCAGCATGGGAATTCAGCATTTTCTCCTTTATTGTATGATTCTCCACCCACCATGACAATGCCCTGTGAACATGTGAACATTTTTATATACCTTATATATATGCTTAGGTGAGCATCCTCCCATGCATCCCCCATCCCTGACACACCACACCAAAGATACTACCCCACTCCAGTTGTAACCCTTCTGTGATCCAAAGCTTCTTCAAAGATGAAGCCATTACAATAGCTGAATACAAGTAATAGGAAAATGAAATAATAATAAGGTTAAATATAAGAGAAAAAATACATGAAAATTTTTAAAAACTGAAAATAAAATAAAATTAAGATTTGGATATTAAAAAAATGAAAAATATCAAAAACAATTTTTTTTTGCAATTTTGCCTTTCATCACTGCAGTATTTCATGTCCTGTCTGCACCATAGCAACTGCCCCCACTCATTCCCCAGTTGTCACTATTTTTCATTTTGTTATAAAAGAAGTTTTAGGTCACAGCAAAGTCATACACAGAATACAGGATACTCTCATATACCCAACATTCTCCTGCTTTCCTCCCCGCCCATATTAATACCTATTTACATGCAGATGGTAGCTTTGTTATAACTGATATACAAATAGTGAAACATAGCAACAAAACAAGGTCAATGGTTTACACTACGGTTTACACTTTAGACTGTACACTTTTACAAATTTTGATGATATTTACCATGTCCTGTGTCCATCACTGTGAGATCATGCAGAACATCTCCAATGACCACTAAATACCCCCTGTTCAATCCATTCTATTCCTCCCTTCCCATTCCCCTGGGGCCCATGGCAACCCATTGGCTTGACTTGTAGGATGACAAGTTTCATAGTTACATGCAACAAGTACCCTGGAACTTCTAACCCACACTTCCCAGTCTACCCACCTCACAACCCTGCACCACCCAACCCAATAATATCACTACCCTCATATCCTATCCATTCAATATGAACTACACACTTTCACTTTACCATAAATTATGTACATAAGAGTGATGGCTCACAATATTCTTCTCTCTTTCTATTTTTGTAAACATATCTTCCAGACAATATCTCTCTGAGACTGCTCAATTTCCTTGATTCATACCCGTGAGGTCATGTAATCCTCATTCTCCAATGCCTGGTTGCTTCACTCTACATAATGTCCTCAAAATCCATCCATGTTATCCCATTTGTTAGCACATTATTCCTTTTTACGGTTGTGTAACATTTCATTGTATGTATGTACCACATTTTGTTTATCCATTCATCTATTGATGGGCACCTGTGCTGATTACAACTTTTGGCAATAGTGAATAATGCTGCTATGAATATTGGTGTACATAAATCTGATCATGTCTTTGCTTTCAAGTCTCCTGGGTATTTACTCAGCAGTGGAATTGCAGGATCATAAGGAAGTCCTATAGTTAGTTTTTTGAGGAATTACCAAACTGTCCTCCCCAATGGCTTGACCATTCTACATTCCCACCAGCAGTGGATGAGGTTTCCCATTCCTCCATATCCTCTCCAACACTTATAGTCTCCTGTTTTTTTTTATAGCCTCCATTCTAATGGGTGTAAGATGTTATCTCATTATAGGGTTGACTTGCATTTCCCTAATAGCCAGGTATGCTGAGCATTTTTTCTTCTGCTTTATAGCCATTTGTATATCTTCCTTGGACAAGTGTCTTTTCTGGTCACTTGCCCATTTTTTAAATGGCTTGTTTGTCTTTTTATGGTGAAGGTATAGGATTTCTTTATATATGCAGGATATTAGGTTCCTATCAGATATATGGTTGCCAAATATTTTCTCCCATTCTGTATGCTGCCTTTTTACTTTCTTGGTAATGTTCTTTGAGGTGCAAAAGATTTTAATTTTGAGGAGATCCCATTTATCTATTTTTCCTTTTGCTGTTCATGCTTTAGGTGTGAAGTTCATGAAACCACTTCCTATTACAAGGTCTTGTAGATGCTTCCCTATATTGTCTTCCAAGGTCTTTATAGTCTTGATTGTTATATTTAGACGTTTGATCCATCTTGAATTGATTTTTGTATAAGATGTTAGATGATATTCCTCTCTCATTCTTTTAATATGGATATCCAATTCTTCAAGCACCATTTTTTGATGAAGGCATTCTCTCCCAACTGCGTGGACTTGGTGGACTTGTCAAATATCAGATGACTGTATATCAGAACTCTGAATTCAGTTCCATCATTCGGTATGTCTATCCTTGTGCCAATACCATGCAATTTTGACCACTGTAGCTTTATAGTATGTTTTAAAGTCAAGTAGTGTGATACCTCTAATTTTATTTTTATTTTTCCATATGCCCTTGGCAATGTGGGGCTTAATGCCCTTCCAAATAAATTATATAGTGAGTTTTTCCAATTCATTAAAAAATGCTGTGTTGATTTTTATTGAGATTGCATTAAATCTGTAGTTTAGTTTATGTATTTTAGACATTTTAATGATCTTTAGTCTCCCTATCCATGAACAGGGAATATTCTTCCATTTATTTAAGCCTTCTTTGATTTTCTTTAACAGTGTTGTGTAGTGTTCTGTATATTAATCCTTTATATCTTTGGTTAAATGTATTCCTAGGTAGTTGACGCTTTTAGTTACTTTTGTAAATGGTGTTTGTTTCTTGATTTCCCCCTCAGATTGCTCATTATTGGTATACAGAAATGCTACTGATTTTTGAGCATCGATCCTTTAGCCTGGGACTTTACTGAACTCATTTATAGTTCTAAGAGCTGTCTTTGTACAGGATCATATTGTCTGCAAATAGAGAAATGTTTACTTCTTCCTTTCCAATTTGGATGCCTTTTATATCTATTTCTTGCCTCAGAGCTTGAGCATGTACTTCTAACCCAATGTTAAAGAGGAGCGGTGATAGTGGGCATCCTTGTCTTTTTCCTGATCTTAGAGGGAAAGCTTTTAGGATTTCACAATTGAAGATTATGTTACCTGTGTGTTTTCATATATACATTTTATTATGTTCAGAAAGTTTCCTTCTATTCCTATCTTTTCCAGCATTTTCAGTCAGGAAAGGGTGTTGTATTTTGTCAAATGCTTTTTCTGCATCTATAGAGATGTCCATGTGCTTTTTTCCTTTCAATCTGTTTATGTGGTGTATTACATTGATTGATTTTCTTATGTTGAACCATCCTTGCATACCCAGGATGAAACCCACTTGGTCATCTTCTATAATTCGTTTGATATGTTACTGAATGTGATTAGCAATTATTTTGCTGAGGATTTTAGCATCTAGGTTCAGTAGGGAGATTGGTCTGTAATTTTCCTTTCTTCTGGCAACTTTGTTTGGCTTTGGTATTAGGGTAATTTAGGCAGCATTGAATGAGTTAGGCAATATTCTTTCTACTTTTATTTTTTGGAAGAGGTTAAGCAGGATTGGTGTTAGCTCTTTCTGGAATGTCTGGTGGAATTCACCTGTGAAGCCATGTGGCCCTTGGCTCTTCTTAGTTGAGTTGTTTTTGATGACTGAGTCAATTAAAAGTCGTTACTTGTAATTGAACTGTTGAGTTCATCATATTTTCTTTCCTCAATGTATGTTGCTAGTGAGTTTCTAGGAATTTGTCCATTTCCTCTAAATTAATCATTGCATATAATTTTTTAAAGTATCTCTTATAGCACTCTTTATTTCTGTGGGAACATTGGTGATATCCCCTTCCTCATTTCTTATTTTGTGTATTTGCATCTGCTCTCTTTTTTCCTTTCTTAGTCTAGCTAAGGGTTTGTCAATTTTATTGATCTTCTTGAAGAACAAGCTTTTGATTTTGTTTATTTTTTCTAGGAATTTGTCCATTTCCTCTAAATTAATCATAGCATATAATTTTTCAAAGTATCTCTAATGACACTCTTTATTTCTGTGGGAACATTGGTGATATCCCCTTCCTCATTTCTTATTTTGTGTATTTGCATCTGCTCTCTTTTTTCCTTTCTTAGTCTAGCTAAGGGTTTGTCAATTTTATTGATCTTCTTGAAGAACAAGCTTTTGATTTTGTTTATTTTTTCTAGGAATTTGTCCATTTCCTCGAAATTAATCATAGCATATAATTTTTCAAAGTATCTCTAATGACACTCTTTATTTCTGTGGGAACATTGGTGATATCCCCTTCCTCATTTGTTATTTTGTGTATTTGCATCTGCTCTCTTTTTTCCTTTCTTAGTCTAGCTAAGGTTTGTCAATTTTATTGATCTTCTTGTTTTGTCCTTTCAACCTGAAGAAATTCCTTTAGTATTTCTTGAAGGGTGGATTCTTATTGACATACCTCTTAATTACTGTTTATCTGTGAATATTTTGATCTCTCCAAGATTTTTGAATGCCAGCTTTGCTTGATAGAGAATTCTTGGCTGGAAGATTTTTCTTTGAGTACCTTGAATATGTCTGACCACTGTCTTCTTACCTCCATGGTTTCAGATGAGAAATCAGCACTTAATCTTATTGAGCTTCCCTTTTATGTGATGTTTCTCTTTTCCCTTGTTGCCTTGAGTTTTTTTCTCTTTGTCTTGAGCACTGGACATTTTGACAAGTATATGTCTTGGAGTAGCCTGTCAGGGTTTATAAGTTTTGAAGTGCACTGTGCTTCCTGGACATGCACATCCATCTCCTTCAATAGGGTTAGGAAGTTTTCAGTCATTATTTCCTTCAAAATTCCTTCTGTTCCCTTTCCCTTCTCTTCTCCCTCTGGGATGCCTATAAAGCATTTGTTTGTGTGTTTTGTATTGTTGTTTAAATCCCTATGTCCCTGCTAGAATTTTTCTATCTTTTTATCTATCTTTTCTACTATCTGTTTGATTTCAGATGTACTGTCATCCACATCACTAATTCTTTCTTCTGCTTGTTCAAATATGCTGTTCTGTGATTCCAGTGTCTTTTTTATTTCTTGAATTGTACCATTCATCACCATCATATCTGTTATCTTTTTATGTATGTTTACAATTTCTTCAGTATGTTCTCCCAGTGTCTTCTTAATATGCTTAATCTCTTCCTTTACTTCATTAAGTTGGTCCATGATATTTGTTTGAAAAGCTATAATTAGTTGTTCAATGTTCTGTATCTCTTCCTGGTTGGTTTTTAGTTTGTTCATTGGACTGGTCTGTATCTTCTTGTTTCTTAGTATTGTTTATAATTTTTGTTGCCCTCTTGTCATCTATTTATCTTGAGGGCTTATTCAGTTGATTAGCTTCTCTCTCTGCTCTAGAGTTCCATTTAGCTGCTGGTTTTGTATGGGTGTTAACTTTTCTCTTTGAGACTTTGTTCTTCTTGTTCTATTTCCTTGCTTTTTCTGTGTTCCTTTAAAAGAAAAAGATTAGGGCCAGAGAAATTGAAAGAGGTAAAAAAAAGAAAAAGGAAAAGGACAAGAGTAATAATAATAATAAAAGTTAGAAGAGGGGCCATATAAGACTTAGTAAAATGAATATTTAACTCATGTAAGTGTAGATTAATAGGAATAAAAAACTGGTGTACTAAGAGTGAAACAGGAAACTGAACAGAGAAAAATATAAAGAATGATTTATATGGACAGAATTATGATGTGAGAGGGAAATAGGAAAGAAAGGACAGAAAGGAAAAACCTAATAATAAAAGAAAAAAGAATAGACAAGATAGAAATCAAAATAAAAAATGTTGAGGATGAAATAAAGAAATTTGGAATGTAAGAACCACAACAGAAAACAGAATATAGAAAGATGAGGGAAGGAAAAGAGATAGCGTTAGTAGACAAATTCAATATACACAGAAAAGGGGAAATCAAGCAAGAAGAAGCACAGCAAAGAATAAACAAGCTTAGAGCACATAAGTTAAAAGAGGGGGGGGAGGGAGGAAAGAGGAAAGAAAAACAAGAAACAAAGAAAACCAAACAAAGACACAATACAGCAGTCAAACAAAGCTAAGGAAGAAGAGTGTTCCTTCTTGTGCCATTGTGGAGCTTTTCAGGCTGCCTATGTTCATCAATCAATTAACCAGCAGGCTTCTCTCTGCAGATTTTGAGGAAGGTTTTAGTGAGTAAATTAAGTTAAATGTTTTTTATTTTTCATTTTTTTGAAAAATATGGGATACAAAAGAAGCTAGTATGAAAATAATATCTATGTTTTCCCTGTCCTAGAGAATCAGCTGGATGTTAGATATCGCAGTGGAATGCTACTCTTAGAGGAGGCTTGAATCAAACTATGGATCTCATATATTAAAGGCAGAAACTCCTCCACTGAGCTACCTTTCTAATTGGCACAGTAAGCTCTTTAGAAAGCGATCCAGTCACTTTCCCAGGGGCAGATTTGACTCTCCTAGGGCAGCAGGATTCAGCAGTCTGTGTGAGTACATCCCCCCTCCTGACTCCTGGTCAGGTTGAGTTGCCTTATAAAATTCAAATGGGACTCTGGTGACTGAGTTCACCCCATAGAAATGATTCTCAACCCCCTTCTATACCTCTCCCTCCTCCCAGGGGAGCCTAAACAGGCTCTTGGAAACTTATGGGGTGCTTCCCACTGCCTGACTTCCTTAGGGGAGTTGAAATTCTGAAAGTCCTCAGCATGGAACTATTAAATTGGCTGACTCCGCCCTCTCTCACACAAAGCCTCTGTATCCCAGGGTATTTAGGTAAATCGGGCTTCCTCAGCTGATTCTCTGCCTGGTGACACCTTGAACCAACTTATGTGCTCCCCAAAGCTCTGAGTGGGTCCAGGCAAACAAACCCACAAAAAGGGAAAACCTCTCTGCCCATGGCCAGAACCCTCCCTCACTTGGACAATGCTCCCTCTTGCTGGGTGGCCAGCAGAAGTCTGGGCTCAACCTGGTCCTTTGCCCTGAGGGTGGGGCTTAGCTGTCTGTGATTTCTCAGCCTGGGCTTAAAACTCATGGTTTTATATTGAGCAATCTATCTCCCTGTCCAGCTCCCTCCAGTCTGATGTCCCAAAGGCTCCTGCTGCACTCTTTGGGTGCCTAGAATAGCTCACTCAGGCAGGATCCTGTCTCCAATCAGCCATATCTTGCAAGAGAGATGGTGGGCACCCACTTAAACCGATGCCATCTTGCCTACCCCCTACATTACTTTTCATGGCTTCATAATATTCCATTGCATGTATATACCACATTTTATTTATTCATTCATCAGTTAATGGACACTTGGGTTGTTTCCAACTTTTGGCAATGCAGATGTCTATTCAATTATTTTTCCCATGTTTTAATTTGGTTGTTTGTCTTTTTTCTAAGTTGAAGGTTTTTTTAATATATATTCTGGATATTAATCCACTATGGAATATATGTTTCCCTAACATTTTCTCCCATTGCATAAGTTTTCATTTTATTTTCATGATAAAATTAAAAAAAAATGTTTTTATAAGGTCCCATTTAATCTATTTTTTTTTCTTTTATTTCTTCTGCTTTGGTTGTAAAGTCTCAGAAACTATTGTAAAGTCTTAGAAACCGTTGTCTAATGCCAGGTCCTGAAAATGCATCTCTACATATTCTGTGAGTTGATTATTCTAACTCATATGTTAAAGTCATTGATCCATTTTGAGTTCACTTTTATATATCATGTGAGATAAGGTTCCAGTCCTCCTTATTTTTCAAATGAGATCCAGTTTCCCAGCACCATTTATTGAATAGACTATTCTTTTCTAATTGTGTGATCTATGCCACCTTTTCAAACACAAATTGGTCATATTCTCTTTGAAATCTTTCTCCATTTCTCTCATCACCAACTAAAACCCTTTCTCTCTGCAACTGATTTTCATGCAACCTCGTCTCTATTTTTCCATAAGTGCTTCTGAATGTAACTGTTATACAATTTATGTGGTATTTAAAATTTCATGGTTTTTAAGCATATGTTTGTCTCTATTCTCAATTAATAGAGATGGTGATAATTTTATATTGCTGATTTATGATTCTCATATAATAGTTGTAGAATAAATCCCCATTGAATAAGGGGCCAAATGAATGATGATCATAAAATGACTATCTGGCATTTAGAATAATTTCTTCAGGTATATTTTTATTAAAGTAAGTTTTTATATCTCTTTCATCATTAATCTAAGGTCAAACATTTTAGTTATTAAATTTCATTCCACAATTAAGTGATGTGATTGAATATCTGTACCTTCATTTCAAAAGCATTACACTTGGTCAAGGATCATACACCAAAAACTGTGCAAATTAAAGCAATAAATAAATTAATGAATCACATACAAAAAATCAGTTAGCCATAAATATGAGGATTGATTTCTTAGCTCTCAGTTCTATTCCATTGATGTATATGTCTGTCCTTGTGCCAATAATACTGTAATTTTATAACTGTGGCTTTGTATTAAGTATTTCTTTAGGAGGTACAAGGTATTGAACCCAGGTTTTCAAAAATATGAAATGTGTGTCCAAGCACTGGGCTACATCCTCTCTGGCACATTAAATTTTAAAATAGGGAAGTGTGAGTCCTCCAATTGCATTCCTCTTTATCAAGATGTCTTCAGGTATTGGGCTCCGTTATCATTCTAGTTAATTTTATGATGGGCTTTTTCCATTTTTGCAAAGAAGATTGTGTGATTTATTTTTGGATTGCAGTGAATCTATAAAATTCTTTATACAGTATTGACATCTTAATGATATTTAGTCTTTCAATACAAGAACACAGAATGTCCTTTCATTTATTTGGGACTTTCTTAATTTATGCTGGCAATATTTTGTAGATTTTTGTCCGTTACACCTTTGGTTAGAATTATTCTGAAATATTTGGTTCTTTTAGTTGCTTTTTTTTATGGAATTTTTTTCTTGATTTCTTCTTCTAATTTTTCATTTTTTGTATACCAAAACACTACATATTTTGGGTGTTGATCTTGCACCCTACCGCTTTGCTGTATTCATTAATAACTCCAAGAATTTGTTGTGTCTTTTTCAGGATTTACTGCATATGTGATTATATTATCTGCAAATAAGGAAAGTTTTACTTCTTCCTTTCCAATATGCATGCCTTTTACTTATTTTCCTTGCTTGATTGCCATGAAAGGAAAATTCAGCACAATGTTCAATAACAATAGTGATAGTGGGCTTTCTTGTCTTGTTCCTTCTATCTCGAATAGAAAGCTTTCAGACATTTATCATTAATTAAAATGCTAGCTGTGGGGTTTTCATGTATGCATTTTATCAGGTTGAGGATGTTTTCTTCTATTCCTAGTGTTTTAAGTGTTTTTATCAGGGAAGTGTGCTGTGTTTTATCAAATGCCTTTTCTGCAATGATTGCGATAATGTGTTTTTTCTTCATTTTTTTAATGTGATGTATTACATTAATTGATTTTCTTATGTTGAACTAACTTTGCTTACAAGGGATAAAATTCCATTTTTCATATTGTATATTGTTTTTGACATACTGTTGGATTTTGATTACTAGTATTTTGTTTAGGATTTTTACATCTATATTCACAAATTATATTTGTCTTTAGTTTTCTTATGGTGTCTTTATTGGTTTTGATATGAGGGTGATGTTGGCCTTGTAGAATGAGTTAGGAAGTGTTCCTCTACTTCAATTTTTGGGAAGAGTTTTAGAAGAATTGGAATTAATTCTTCATGGAATGTTGGTAGATTTCTTCTGTGAAGTTATCTGGTACTTGAGTTTCTTTGGTTGGGAGTTTTTTTGTGTGTTGTTTTTTTTTACTAATCCAATCGCTTTTCTTCTTCTTGCATCAAAATAGGGAGTTTGTGTGTTTCTAAGTATTTGTCCATTTCATGTAGATTATCTAAATTATTGGCATACAGTTGTTCATAGTATAGTCTTCTATTTACTGTGGTGTTGTTAGTAATGCTCCCCTTTTCATTACTGATTTTTGCTCTTTGTCTCCTCTCTCTTTTTTCGTTTGTTAATCTAGTTAAAGTTTAGTCAATTTTATCGGTCTTTTCACAGAATCAACTTTGGGTTTAGTTTCTTCTCTCTATTGTTTTAGTTTTCTATTTCATTTATCTCTGCCCTAATCTTTGTTATTTCCTTCCTTCTCCTTGATTTTGGATTTAATTTGCTCTTCTTTTTCTAAGTTTTCAAGTTTTGAACATAGGGAGGTGAATTGAAGTCTTTCTTGCTTTTTAATGTAAGCATTTA
>JAQZBX010055107.1:0-18496 GCA_029593785.1 Cabassous unicinctus | reverse complement strand
CCATGCCCCCAGTTGTGAGAAACCTCAGCAAGCCACTGAGTATAAGGTCATTGTTCAATGAGGGTCCCAGAAGGTCTATTCTCTCAGCATTTAGGAATGGAGAGAATTGGAGGAAGGAGTAGGGCAGTGGGGGTAGCAAAGACTTGGGCATGAGAAAGAAGAATATGTCTGGGTCTGGAGAGAAGGCTCATCTAGCTGGAATGAAGGAAGTAGAGAAGGATCAGAGAGAGCCTTCAAAGCTTGGTTAAGGATTAGAACTTGATTCTATAAGCAGAGGGAATCTCTTAATGGCTTTTTAAAAAACTTTTTAAATTGAAATTTATCATTCATACATGAACATCCATAAACAATAAGTGTATAGCAAAAATTTTGTGAACTTACAAAATAAGCCTATCATCATATGGGGCTCCCATACATCACCCCACCACCAACACCCTGTATTGTTGTGAAACAGTTGTTACAAACTATGCAAGAGCATCATCAAAATACTACTACTAACTATAGCCCATATCTTACATTTGGTATATTTTTCCCCCAACCCACCTGATTATTGAACCCTGTATTAGTATTATTATGTATTGTTATAGTTCCTGAGAGAACATTCTCATATTTGTTCAATGGCTTTTGATAACAGAAAGATTTAGACTGGGAGGGTCCTGAGAAATCATCTAATCTCACCCCTCATTTTAAAGTTGGAAAACCTGAGACCCAGAGGGGGAAGGGACATACCTAAAGTCACCCAGGTTTTTTAAAGCCAGGACCAAACATGGTAAATTTATCCACTGTCCACACCACACCAGAGTAATCATGTTCTATGGTGGGGGAAGGGGCACTTCTGCTACCCCCAGCCATAGGAAAACTGTTCCCATGGGAGCCAGTACATGCTTTCAGTACTACAAAGGTTGTGGACAGCTCCCAGCCAACCAGCTTCCCCTTGGAGTCAGGTTGTGCACAGTTCTGCCCACCCACTAGGAGAAGGGTTGGGCAAGCATTTTCAGCACCACACTGGCCGTGGACAGCTCCTGGTCACCCAGTCTTCCACTAGGACTCAAGAGGGCCTCAAGGAGGGAGTGCGTGAGCAGTGGGGAGAGGGGCTGGTGTGTTGACTTCTATTATCGGGGGACCCAGATGTAAAATGAATGCCTGTGATATTTATCCCTGTCATTGCTAATAATAAGTGGCCTGATTTGTCAAGCGGGGACAGATTCAAAGAAGTCAATTAAGAAGAGAAAAAAGCCCAGCTGTACCATATTTATCTGCCGTGCAGATGCTTGGCAGGCGAAAGGACTTCAGAGTTTGAGGCCTCTGTGCCCCTGCCCTCACCCCAGTCCCACCCTCCTCCCACCTCACCTCCCTTGCATCACCTTCTCTTCTGCCTCCCTCTCTCTTCCTTTCTGTCTTACACCCACATCTTACTGCACCTTTTTGTCTCTTTCCACTTTTCTTCCTTCTCTCCGCTGTATTTTCTCTCTCCTCTCAGCTTCCATCCCTCCCTCTCACCTATCCCACTGGATTACTTAACTTTCACTCTCACTCTTTGCTTTATCAATACCCTCTCTCTGTCTCTCCCCATGACATGCTTGCACATCCTCTCCCAGGCTCACCTCCCCTAAACCTCTGGCTGCCAGGATACTTGTCTCCTCAAACTGGCTGCCTCCCATTATCTCAGATCACAACCCATATTCTGGATTCAGAGTTTTGAATGGGCATAAACCATTGGTGAAAAATTGGGGAAAAACACAAATCTGAAGGCTTTTACTTAAACTATAAACTTTAGAGATTTTAGGTTTGAAAAATAAAATAAGATCCAGAGAATCAGTTTGACTGAGTCCCTGAATCTAGATTAAAATTTGACATTTAGCACCTGAACTAAGCCAGAACTCCTCAATACTCCCTGTCCTGCAGTCATGTCTGAGAAATGGGTCCCCAAATACAGGGAGCTGAGAGGTCCTAAATAACATGAAGAACCTTTACCCCATGCCTGGGATCTCTCCAATCAAGAAGGCCCATAGAAATGACCCCAGGGTGGAAAACAGCAACACCAAGGCCACTGTAGTCTAAGTGAGGTCTGTGAAAAGTATGGGGATTTATCCATTTTGGTACATTTTTTAAGGCCAAGGGGGTTTAGAGTGGATGACGATGCAACAGCTTAGTATCCTCCAGCCACTGGCATTAGGAAATTGTTGGCTTCTTTTAGGGAGTACATCCCACCCTGACATCCCAAGCTGTAGTGTGCACTCTCTCTCCTATCTCTGCCATGCTAGGTCCATGGCTTTCCCTCTCTGGGCAACAAAGAGAATGCTTCCCTGAATTATGGGATCTTGGATGTGGGTCCAGAGCTTTATTTAAGCAGAGATGTCTTTTCCTGGGCCTTTGTCTTACAACCTCTCCAAGCCCTAATGATTCTGCACTGCAGGACACCAAGACATACCAATGAGATGAAGGTGGGTCTGGACACAGTCTTGCTGGAATCAAGGGCTAGAGGGTGGGTCAGTCTATGGATAGAGAGAAGGAGAAACTACAAGGCTTCCAGGGAGACACTGGCCTCAACCACCTGGCCAGAGCCAGCTTCCTTGGACCTTGCCAATGGAGTATAGACTTCCACCACATCCTGAGATGTCCCTACATCCATAAGGAAATGAGGAAACTTGTTCCCAACTGGTTATAATGTTTCTCAGGTGGCCACCCATCTCCTGGTTCAATAACTGTCAATCCCATTCTCCTTCCCTCCACCCCCAGGGTCTAGCTGAGTGCATCCCCTGAGCAAGAATTTCAGGTATCTCTTTCAAGGTCAAGGGATCCCCAGGTACCTGAAGCCCAAAACCAACTTCTAGGAAGTGCCAACCTGAGCCACCTTTCTTCTTCCCAAGCTGCCTGCTCCAGAGGCCCAGCCTGAGCCATCCTGGATGTGTCATGATGACATCTGTGGCTTCTCCAGTGGCCATGGGGGACAGGAATGAAGTCACTTGGCTCAAGTTCTCACTCTCTGACCCTGGTGAATTCTTTGTGGTGGTGATGTGTGGTTTTCAAAGCAGTTCTACATTCATGATCTCTTTTTCTTTTCCATGATCTTATTTGATCCTCACAGCAGCCCTAGGAAGAGACAGAAACAATGCAGTTTTATCCCCACATTAGAAAAGAGGAATCCAATACTCATTTTAGAGCCCAAAATTAGAATCCAGACTCCCTGCCCAGTGTTCTGTTCTCTGCTCCACATCTTCAAAGTCTGCTTCAGGCATAGTCTGAGGATGCTAAAATGATGATAAGAAGACTTCTGAAGTTGATCTTTGGGCTCTTGGGAAGACAAGTTTCACAGACAAAGAAGTGATTGTCACAACCAGTATCTATGCACACAGATGTGTAAAGTCATTTGTTGATGGCTCGATTTGAGTTACAAGATCCAGAAATGCTGCTTGAGTGTTCTTTAACTCCCAAGGGCACAGTAGACCACTGAAAATCACTCAGGGCTGGTAAATTGGCAGTGTTTTCTTCAAGCCTGCATCTTTGTTCTTCCTTCTTTATGTATCACTGGTGTAATAAGAGCAATAACAAGAAACATTCATTGGTCACATCGTGTATTCAAAGTACAGAGCTGAGTACTTCACATGTTTTATTTTATTTATTAATCACAACAACCCCATAGTATTGGTACTATTTTCTCCCCTTTTTCAGAGAAGACTGAAGTTCAAAGCGGTTAAGTAATTTGCTCAGGGACAAGTGCTCATAAGTGGTACTTGGCACTCGAACTCAAATCTGTATTTCTCTCTGGAGCTTATGAACTTCTGGAGGAACCCAAACTAAACTAAAACCACCTTCTCCCCATGCACAGCATTATCCTCAGTACCTAGTACAAGGGAGTGGCCAGGTGACCTGATCAGGGTGCTGACACAGGTTTCCTGCTCAGATCCCCTGAACAGCTCCCTGGAACCTTCTGGATGAAGTCCAAAGTCTTTAAGCTGGCATGCAAGGTCCTGCGAGGTCTGGTCGTGTCTGGCTACTCCTTTCCGCCAGGCTTCAGCCAAAGGCAGCTCCCTACTTCCAAGCTTCTGCTCACACAGCTCCCTCAACCTGGCAGTCTGCCCCAAGCCAAGCCCCTCTACCTATTGAACATCTACTCATCTTTCAAGATGCAGCTCAAGGGTCACTTCCTCTAGGGAAGTCATTCCTGGCCAGCCTTCTTGGGCAAAAGTGATCGCTCCTGCCAGGGAGCCCCCGAACAGACCTGACCTTTCCTCTCCTAAGGCCTTGTGATCCATCCTGGGGCTCATGGATGTATGGGCCACCTCTCCCCCCATGTTGTGAGTTCCTTGAAGGCAGAGGCCAGTCTGATTCATCTTTAGATTGTCAGGCCAGCCCAAGTCTGGCGAAGTCAGCCTTAATAAATGTACCATCGAGTGAGTGACAGACTGTGAGATGAGAGAAGGAAGAGCAGGAAGCAGGCAGCTCAGACAGGCAGCTGCTGGGCCCCAGGATGCAGATGGGTGTGGTTCTGTCATGGCCTCAGGACTTGCCCCACCATGCTTCGGTAGCCTGGCAACTGGGCCCACCCATCTCAGGGAGAGTTCTGTTTCCCTGCCCCTCGGTGCTGCCTGCCCTGGTCAGTCAGACCTCTAAACTGAGGTCTCCTCCACCCCCTCCCCCTCCCAGCCTGACATTTTGAGAAGCGTACCCGTTAGGTTCCAACCCAGCTGGCGGTGGGACCTCCCGCAAGTGACTTAACTCCATCTTCCCATATCAGCCTCGGTTTTCCCAATTATGATGGGGGATTGGGAAATAAGAGGGTCTCCCTCCCGTGGAGACTGTGAGCATTCACGATGATAACCATGAAAGGGCACCGGCACGTCTCCTAGAACGTGGATGGCACATGTATCCTACGGGGACTGTGCACGCGTGAGATGAGGAACTCACTGGGCACTAGAAGGCACTTTTGATAATTTTAGCCCAGTTGTTCCACTTCATAGAAGGGCAAACTAAGGCCCAGAGAAAAGGCATCTTCCCAAAGTCACAGAGCCTGCCAGGGACAGACCTGGGGGTCTGAACTCCTTGGCTGTGTTCTTTCCATTGCACCAAGTGATTTCTTTGCAACCACCATCATTTAGCTAAAAAAAAAGTTTAAAATCTCTTCTTTCTCCACCCCTCCCCTCAGGCACGAGCTTGGATTCTGGGCCCCTGAGTGAAGTTTACCAAAGGTTCCCCATCTGCTGCCCCACCCTGACAAGCCTTCCCCACAAACCACACCCATGTCCCACCCCACACCCACACCCACACCTCCAACAGCAAATATCTATCCACTGCCCAGGCTGTGAATCTCCAGGCCGCCAGGCTGAGGGGCTGGGATGGAATGGACTGCCCAATGGGACAGCCCTGGCTCCACCTGCCCCCTCTCCCACCTACCCCACCCCAGATCTCAAGGTGTCTCAGCAGGAAGTTCAGATCAAGAGACGGGCTGAGCCCCTTACTCATTCTGCAAATGTCTGCGACCTCCCACAATGGCCCAGGCTCTGTGCTGAGCTTTGGGGATCAGGAGATAAACCGGTCACTATCTGCACCCCATGATGCTCGGGGTCAGGGGATGGGCAGGCAAGCAAAGAATAACCTCCCTGTGTGAGAACACACTCTCCTCAAGGCAAACACCAGGAGCTGTGGGAATGTGGATGTCAGGGGATGAGGTGGGTGCTGGTGGGAAGTGAATTCCTCTAGAACCCACAGTCTGCTCACCATTTCCTGGTGAGATTTATCTCCACCAACAAATCTGAACAGCCCAGGGCTCCCCAGAGAATGCCTGTGATTGGATCTACTTGCAGAGGGGCGCCCACTGGGCTGGAAGGGAGTGGGGGGCATCCTCTCCCTTCCCCCAAACTTCTCCCTCCTCCCACCCACCCCCTACAGCCCCAGCTCTTGCCCTCCCCCGAATCATCCTATTAATAACTTGTGATACCATTAGCTTTTGCTGTCACCAGCACTGACAACTCAGAAGCCCCCAAGAGCTGTCTGCAAAGACACAATAAATGCGAACTCTTAATTAACACCTCCCCAAACTAACGAAATTAATTTTATGTGGTCGTGATGTCAGCCATGTGACTTGCCCATGACTGAGGTGACTTGGACAGACTTGGCCAGGGCCGCAGGATAGGCTCAGCTTCTTGACCTCTGCAGGGCAGCAGCAGGCCACGGGGCTGTGGGTGTGAGTGCCCAGGGCCAGCCCGGGGGTGGCCAGGCAACCATGTGGCCAAGCCCCAGGAGGGAAGTCAGGAGGCCCTGACTGGCCTGGGGCAAACTTCTTAGCTTCCCGGGCCTCTGTTTTCCTTATCTGTAAAATGGGTATCATCTCTTGTCATGTGTATTTCTCAGGCCTGTGAAGAGGATTAAAAGATGCTGGATAGAAAGAGGTTTTATAAATGATGAAGTGCTGTGAACATTTGAGAAATGGCCATGGTGGAAGGACAATGACACAGAGTCAGAGCTAGCTGGGCAGTTCTGCCCTTGGCCTCACAACACACAAACAGGTCAAAATGGTCCCTGGATCCCTGGGCGGCCCTGAGGTTCCATGAAGGACAGGACAAGGAGAGGATGCCATCACCCTCAGAAAGCCTTGAGTAGCCACCCACTCAGCAGGTGGGAGCTTCAGGCAAATAAGGCCAGCAGAGCAGAGCTGTTCCCAATCGTTCCTGTCAGAGAGAAAATCTGTCCCGGCCCCAGCTGGCCCTGACCTAAAGGCAGTCTCTGATCCAAGCCTGGGCTGAAGCCCTGAAGCCAGCCCCAGGCTCTGACCCCACCTAACCCTGCCCTGGCCCTGCCCTGGCCCTGCCCGAGGTCTGCATTCAGGATCCAGAGTGAGCCCAGCCGTTGCCTGAGCTGGCCCCTGACCCCGACCAGCTACCCCTGTGTTAGCCCTCAGCTCTAGTGCCAACCCACTTGCCAGCCCTGTGCCAGTCCGTGGAACATCTGACATGGACCCATCACCTCCACCCCTCAGTTCAACTCTGTTCTCCACACGGGGTCAGCCTCGCCCTGGGAGAGGCGGAGTGGCCCCTGCTTCCCCAGTGCTTCGCACCGCAGGCACCTTCCTCAAAGGCAGCTCCCTGCTGCCCAAACCATCCCCCCAATGCGTGCATGCCATTCACGACTCTCCCCATCTAGCTCCATTCCAGGGGATCTGAGCACAGAGACATCATGCAGCTCACCCAGGGCCACACAGCACAACTGTGGCCCAGCGAGGACATAAGTGGACACCCAGAGTCTCCATCTCCCTCTGAGGGGGAGAAGAGTGCCTTGTTCATGATCCTCGTCTTCCTGAGCCAGGGGAGCAGTAGTTCCTAATTCATTCATTCAGCCATTCAGTAACTCCATATGCCAGGCACACAGGGGTGGGGGTTGTCAGGGTTGCTCTCATGGGGCTCAAGGGCAGGGCAAAGATAAGATCTGTTCCCCACTGCTAACTGCTCCAAAAGTTTCACGGTTGCTGTTTCATTCCCTCCCCTGCACATACACGCATGCACACACACACACACACACACACACACACCCTAGGCTGACAAAGTGAGAACACACATTGAAAGGAGCAGACAGGAAAGCTGACCTCCTGGAGCCCCCTCCTGATGCTGTAATGGGCATGGCGGGGGGAGAACCCATCAAGGATGCCACCAGGAAAGAAGCCCTGTTGGTGGCTGTGGGAGCACAGGGTGTTGCCTTAGTCATCGGGTCCAGGGGCAGGGGCAAGCAGGATGGCATGGCATCCCCAAGCACACAGGGAGCCCGCAGAGACCCCGCCCACAGCCTACATGGCTGCAGCCATGCTGGGGGAGCTGTGAGCAGAAGCTGGGCTACGGCCGCAGAAGACACCACGAGCTGCCCACCAGCCTCTCCCACGTGTAGGCACTTGGAAAGGGAACAGGATGTTAGAGAGACTGAGGCCAGAATCCCACGGCTGGGGCCTCCCTGGCCTGTAACATCCACAAATCACAGGTTCTTACTGCTCTGGCTTCTTGACGTCATGGAATGCTTGACCTCCCCTACTGGCATTCCCCACTCCAGTCCAACTTTCCTGACTTCCTAGAAGCTTCCTCCAACTTGAAGTCATTCCAAGCAGAGCCTGGCCCCCGCAGCCTGGGAGGCAGCGGGACGATCACAGGATTGGGAAGCAGCAGATCCAAGCTCAAGGCCCAGTTCTGCTCATGCGCAGCTGCGAGACCTTGGGCAAGTCACCCAGAGCACCCTCAGTGCCCCAAAACCTCCAATTCCTCTACTAACGTGCAATGTTACAAGCCTAGCAAATGTTCCTTCTCCTGTGTCACTATATTTTGGAAGCTGGGACTGTTGACCCAAATTCATCCAAAGGAATGACTGCCTAATGGTGGAATATCAAACATTATTGTATCTTGGTAGGAGGGAGATTTGGGAATGAGAGTCTTCTCAATGCCACATTCCCCTTCGGGGTAATATTTTTCCTTCCCAGAGACAAATAGATCTAAAAGGAGGTCATAAGTCCCCACACAGCCCTGGGCATGATTTGAAAGCCACAGTCTGCTCCTTAGCATGACAGCTGTGACTTTAAGAATAACTTCTGGCCCAAAGAGAAGAGTGGAGGGGATTGATTTTTAGGTCCTCCAGGAGACCAGGATCCAAAATCAATCTGGCAATTAACAGGCGAGGTGTGAAGTGGATGCCAGATTTCAGGCTCCCCACCCTACCCCCACTCATCCACCCCCACTCACCCACACCAACACCCCACCACCATCTTTTCCTGGAGGAGGACTTCTGCTGCGTCTGGTGCCAGATCCTGAGGAGCCCAGCCACCTCTGCAGGGCCGCGGGGTGGGCTGGGCCGAGGGAGCAGGAGGCCACCCCCAGGCCCACAGCACAGCGGCCGGGGCAGCCTGGGCTCCTGAGCATTACCCTGGTCAGGGAAGGGACAGCCTCTACCACCACCTCCACCTCCCAGGGAGGGAGAAAGACACAGCAGGAGCTTTGGGGATTTCGAACTTCCTGAGAGCCAGGGCAGTGGGGGCAGAGAGCTGTCTGTCCTGCTGACCAAGATTGAGGGGGCTCCGGCAATGGGCATCTTCCCAGCCCCTAGCCTGCTCTCCCACGCACCTGCTCCTACAGCTCTAAGGGGAGGTGGCTGTCAGGGATCGCCTAAAGGGGGAGAGGACTGGGTTTCAGGAAACCGGTGCTGTCTTGGGAGAACCACAGCACTGCCTTGAGGAAGTTCAGGATAACGGGGGCTCTGGTTTTTCCTTTCCGCCCCTCTCCTGTGCATCATGACTTTGAACGATTCCCCATCTATACCCTGAGGTGGGAGAGTAGGGAGGACTCTCAGGATCTGGACCATGACACCATTTAGGGTTTGCCAAAGTGGGCAGTGGCTTAGATTTGGCTGAATTCAGCATCCCAGAGACCCCAGAAGAAACAGGCCTGGCTGCTGTGACAAGGTCCTCTGTAGCCTTCTGAGGGTACCTCCAGATCCCCCATAGGTCAGGACTCATTTAGGGCCTTGCACCCCCATTTTCTGGGCTCCAGCTCTCTGCCCTCCCTCCTGGGCCTGGGCTGGGGTGTGGGCTGCTACCTGGAGGGGCTCAGCTCTGTCCTGAACGGGCAGGGCTGACCCACCTGCATTGCTTGCAGCTGCACTCCAGGATCTGGGGCATTCCTTTGGAGCGACCTGGAGGAAAGTGATTGGGCCTTGAGAACTGTCCAGCTCCCTGTCCTTGTCCCAGTCCCACGGGCCAACCAGAGCCCTCCTCCTTCATCTCCCAAGGGCTTTACTGCCACTCCTCCTGGCTGGCACATTCCCCACCCACACGCAGCAGGCAGGAGTCCTAAGTTAAGAGCAAGCCTCCTCCTCCTTCCTCTGACCCAGACAGATTCCCTGAACTGCACCACACACACACACACACACACACACACACACACGATGGGGAACCTCTGACTGAGAGCCCCACCTGCCAGTTCTCACAGTCAGTTCCCCCACCCTGTCCCACCTTCCCCTAGAGCTCAGTCACCTTCCTGGCAGAGGGCTAGGGCAGGAGCTGAGGATCCTTGCTCTGGGTGGAGGTGGGAAGGAGCACTCCCTCTTCTTCAGCAACCCATTTGCTCAGGTCTGAGCTAGAAGCATGATTCTTCCTCTTCCTCTTCCTCTGCCCCCTCTCCCTCCCTCTCTCCCTCCTACTCTCTCTCCACCTTCACCACCAAGTGAAAGATAGAATAGTTCTTACCCAGCTAACTTTGCCCTTTTCCAGAAGGCATACAGGTATACAAATAGAATAGATCCACCTGCCCACCCATCTGTCCACCCATCCATGCACCCATCCACCCACCCAACCATCAATCCACTCATTCATTCACTCATCCATCCACTCTTCGAGCCATCTATCCACCTACCTATCCATCCACCCATCCATCCACCCATTCATCCATCCATCTACCCAACCATCCACCCATTCATCCATCCATCTACCCATCCATCCACCTACCCATCCATCCACCCAATCACCCATCCATCCATCCATCCATCTACCCATCCATCCATCTACCCATCCAGCACACTCTGTGTCAGGTCAAGGCCTGGGGACAGACCAAGAAGGGATTCAACAGAGCCTCTTCCCCCAGGAAGCCCCAGGCCAGCTGGAGAGAGCAGGCATGGACATGACCAAAGGCCCCAGAGCTAAGCAGGGGGAACAAAGCTCCAAGGCACCCAGGCACCAGCATCTGCTCTTCCCAAAGAGACAAAGAAGAAGACAACCAGCCACACAGGGGATGACACAGGCAGCCCCTATACCCACCATTCAAGGGGCTACACAGTAGCTGGGCAGTAGGGCCCTGGGAGATACCCATTGTAGAGACAGGTAACTTGAGATCCTGAGAATCAACATCCATTCAAAGTGCCAAGCGGAAAGAGCTCGATATTCAGAAAGGGAGGAATAGGAATGGACTACTAGCCAATCAGAGAGAGCTTTTTAGGGAGGTAGGGCCTTAGCTGAGTCCTCAAGAATGGAACTTAGAAGGGTAAGAAGGAGAAAAGTGGCATGCCAAGTGCAGAGAATAGAACCAGCCGAGGTCAGGAGGTCCATAAGCAAGTCAGGGTACAGAGCTTGAAAGGCAGGGAAGGACCCAATGACCTGGCTAAAAGGCCAGGGCACAGAGAGGGAGACTTTGAGGTGTGAGCAGAAAGTGGTTGCCCTAGTTTCTGTCATTAGCATTCCATCAGCCAAATCTCTACCCTGCATGCTATGCAGGGGTCACCCCAGACCCGCTGATCTGCATCTAGTCATTGTTTTCCAGGAGGCCCTTCTCTCTGGCCGATTGGCTGGCGGTCAATAGCTGCATTCACACTCTTCATTATATCTCCATTGCCCAAATTTCTTTCCCTCATTTTTCTCGCTAAAGGACAGTTTTTAAAAATGAGTCCCTGAGCTCAGCCCTTTTGCAGCCTCGTTAATTTTGTGCCCCACCTCATTTGTTCAAGGGACCTACCTTCCCCTTGCCCGCTGCCGCCTTCCTCCCGCTGGCTATATTCGGATCTCTGCTCTGTCCTTGATAACCTTGTGCACAGCTCAGAATTCTGCGGGTGGTTTTCTCTGCCAAGGAACTCTGGACTTGAAGGAACCACAAAGGTCATCTGTTCATGTCCAACCTCCTTCTCAGATCCAAAGCTGGAATCCCTTCTCCAGCATCACCTGCCCAAGGTTATCCAGTCTTGGTCGCTTACTGCCCACAAGATAGCCCATGCCCCGGCAGTGCAGCTTTGAGCAGGAGAAAGTTCTTCCTCGGCTGAAGCAAAATGAGACCGGTTGCCATTCCCTTGTCACAGTTCTTCTGTTGTGCTTTGCCTGAGTCGAGGCTCCCAGACACTATATCAACCCACGTGAGCAAGGGTCATGACAGACATTTCCTGGGTATCTCCTGAATGTGTGGCTTTGGTTTGGATGTGCAGGACATATGGCGAAGCATCACCCTTTGCTTGCTTTATTTCCAGTGACGGGGCTCTCCCCTCCTGTCCTTGGGCCTCCAGCAGCCAGTGAGGCACAGCACTGACCTAGAGACTTCTCATTTGAGCTGAAAATTGCCCATGTCCTTTCCCCTTCTGTGCCACCAGGAGTCAAGAGAACAAGTCAGAGTCCTCTTCCCTGGGAATAGGCCTTCAGACCCTTGAAAATAACCTCCATGTTGCCTCCAGATCTAATTCCTGCTTCCCTCAGTCAATCTCTACCACCCCACACCCAGGAGACACTGGCAGTTTGTCAATGTCCATCCAAGGGTGAGGTCCCTCAGGCTGTGATCCAAGCAGAGCAGGTCGGATGTCACCTATTGATGCGGCTCGAGCTTGCACTAGAGCTCTGGCAGCTACCTCACACTGTTGGCTCACGTGAAGTCAACAAAAAATCCCAAGCAGATTTTGCATCAACTCCCTTGAGCTTATGCTGGAGCATTGGACTCTTAGTACCTGGAGGCCAGACTTCACGTTTCTCTCCGTTGACTCCCATTTTGTTGGTTTGACCCAGGTGCCCCAACCTCTGGGCTTTCTTTGGGATCCTGGCTATGGTTTCTCTCTGATTGGCCATCCCTCAGCCTGGTGACACTCCCAGACCTGAGCATCAGAGGCTGTCTTTAGCAGGGTCGTTGGAAGGCGAGGACACTGGGTGCACCATCACCCCTACCCAACCCTACCGTACAGGCTCACCAGCGGAGGGAGTTTACTGCCATTGGACAATTGCACAAACTATGGTTCAGAAGGGCAGGAGGCCCAACCAAGGTTCTGGAGTCCTCAGCAGAGCAGAGAAGAGAGCCCAAAACCTCTGAGTCTGATCCCAACCCCGCCTTACCCCTAGACAGAGCAAGCAGGTGCCAGGGGCCCAGAGGGGCAGGCAGGGAACACTAGGGGCATAGGTGACTTTTAAGGTCTAGACAGACCATGAAGGCCCAAGGTCTAGAGGGTCAACTTCCTGGCCTGGAGAGTGGATCCAGAAACGCACACCCAGACCTGGGCCAGAAGCTGTTTCTCCTCCTCCCTCTGACTCTTGCTGAGCGAGGGCCCCAGGGCAAGTCATCAAACCCCTCTCAATTGGAGTGGAGTAGTGGGAGGTTCTGGCAGGTGGCAGACAGAAGTGATCCCACTGAAGAGGGCAGGGGTCTGGGGGCCCAAAGCATGCCCCTATTGGAAGCAGCTCTTTCCCATGAGCCCTCTCCTTTGACACCCTAAACTTCTGTTGCCGTTCTTCAAATCTCCACTGCCTCCCTGATGTTCAGAAGGAAATTTCCTGGGAGCTGGAACACAGGAGCCAGTCCCATTTGACTTGGGACTCTCACGGGGACACACCCCACTCAGGGGCCATCATCCTGACCTGCTCTGGCCCCTGCCCAGGGGCTCCCCCCACCCCATGCCCAAGCACAACCCAGGAGTCCCGGCCGGCTGAGGCCCTGTCACTGCTGTGAGTGAGGCTGATGATCTCTCGGGGACGCTGAAGCAGGAAAACGGCGGGGAAGTGTGGGATCACTTGACAGACTCCATCACTGGCAAAGGGGAAGCCGAGGCCCAGAGAAGGCAGCTGAAGCTGAGGTGGGAGAGGGTCTGGCAGGGCAGCCCCAAATACCAGCTCCTGGCCTGGGCCACGTGTCTACTGCATCGCGCAACCTTTCTGGGGGATCTGGTTTCCTTCCTGGTTTCTGTTTGACCTTGGGCTGGTCCCCTCCACTCTCCCCACCTCATTTCCATCTCAGCCTCTAGTGGCTGCATTTAAAGAGGCTTCCAGCTCCCTGTCAGGGATGTGGAGCTTTGCGAGCAGGCCTGCTGCCCAGAACCAGGCTGAGTGGGTGGAGCAGAGCTGGGTGAGCTTTAAGGGCAGAGCCCACTGCCGCCCTGCAGGGCCTGTCAGAGGACCAGCGGTATCAGCTCGGGACTCCTCACCTACAGGGCTGAGGGCGCCTGGCTGACCTGCCTCCCCCACCTGTGCCCCCTCACCCAAAGTCTCTGAGTCCCACCTGAGCAATGGGGCAAGCCTCTCCAGCCATTCTTCACCCTGACTTATTGTCCCTCTTATTGCCCCATCACCTTCCCTTGGGAAGGTAGCTCCAGGGGCTGGGGGTGTGTGTGTGAGTGAGGGGCAAGTGAGTGTGGGAAGTTGGGGGTGGATGTGAAGGTATATAGGGGGAGAGTATGTGAAGATGTGGGGGTGTCTGAAGGTGTGGGGTGCATGAAGGTGTGTGGGGTGCATGAAGGTTTGGGGGGTCTGTGTTTACACGGGTGTGGAAGGCAAGAGGGAATTTGCATACTGCTCAGGGTGTGTGAAAAAGAGCAAGACCATGGCCTACCCCTCGGTAAGCCAAGCAAGAGCTAGTTCTGTGGTAGGGTTTTCATGGTAAGACTCGCCCCTGCGTTTCTCTGAGGGCCAGAGCTACAGATCCTGCCATTGGCAAATGGCAAATGGCAGGGAAGGGAAGGCTCCCCCCACCCCAATCCCCATGAGGAAAGTGAGGCTCAGAGAGTTTGGTTTGTTCGAGCTCAGGGGGGCCAGCATGGGAGGGGGTGTCCCCCAGTGCCCTCTGCTCCCCATCGCTGGTGAGTGGCAGGCAGCGCCCAAAGCCGTGCTCTGAGGGTGGTGCCTGGGAGGGCAGCTCTGGGCCTTCAAAGGAGCCCCAGGAGCTTCCCATCTCCAGGTCTGCTCTCTCACAGGCCACCCTCCCCACCAGCACCCTTCCCACCTCCTGAGCCTCAGCTGAAGCCAGGGTGGGAAGCAGGCAGGAGTAAGGAGAGCAGCCGGGTGGCCTGGCTGGGGATGGCTGACAAGACAGCTGGGGCGGGCCACATGCAGGAAACTGGCAGAGAGCAAGGCCCCTTGTTCCTCCGCCCGCCCGCCAGAGAAAGGGTGGGAAGAGTACGGAGCCTCCTGTCCCCTCATGGCCCTCTCTCCCCAGGCTCCCACCTGCAGTGAGGATGAGACAGGGAAGTTGGCCTCAGGCCCCAGAGAAGAGCCAGGGCTGGCTCCTGTGTCAGGGGATGCTAGATACTATGGTCAGCAACCTCTCCAGCCTGCCCATCCACCCATGTCCCCATTTTACCGAATGGAAAAGAGATGCCAGAGAAGGGAAGTGAGTGAGAGACAGACATCAAGCTAGAGTTTCTGGCCCTGGGTGCTCTGCTGAATGTGCCAGAACCAACTCTCAACCCCTCGGCCCCCAGCTGCATTCCTGTGGCCCCCCACCTCAGACAGCCTATATTCCCAGGGGGGCCGCCAGAGCTTCTCCACCAGCCTAGCAGGGAGGGTGCATTCCTGCAAGATGCTCTTTAGTTGGATAATCAACTTGTTCTGGTTTGTCTGAAAGTTTCCTGGGTTTAGCAGGGAAGGTCTCGCATCCCCACAAACCCCTTGGTTCTGGGCAAACTGGCACAGAGGTTCACCCTGCACTTTAACCTCCTGGCAGACCTTCCCAGTGGCTTCCAGGCTGGAACCAGAGAGGATGGGAATGTCTTAGAGGCTATCTAGCTTAACCACACTGCCCCTCAGCCTATTCTCATCAGCCTTTGCTTGCTTGCCCCCAGATCCTGGGAGCTTACTACCACATCAGGTAGTTTGTTGCCTTATGGAACAACCCCAAGTGCTGGAAAGTTCTTACTGCAAGCCTTCCTGTAGCCACTTCTCCCCTCCCCTTACCCCATCTTCATCCAAGAATAACACAGAACCCACATGACTGTTCTTTCTTCCAGGTTACTGCCCTTCAAAAACTTGAAGGCTGTGATCACACACCAGGGGCATCTTGGGAATGTCCTCCAGTGAGCGATTTCCAAGTTCTTCAGCTTCTTCCAGGCTTGATGTGCTGATGACAAACAGAGAGCAGACACTTGGGTCCCACGTTGCAGCCCCATGCACCCTGCTGTCCTCACCCCTTTTCCTGCTGCTTGCCCTCCCAGAGCCCCACAGCCAGCCTCCCCATCTGCAAATTCTGTTGGGCCCCAGTTGCCCACTTCTTGCAATCATTGCACACGAATTGAGCACCTACTATGTGCCTGCCCTGCCTTCAGTGCTGGGATAAAACACTGAACAGGACAAACACCATTCCTGATCTCATAGCATGCCAGGCCCCTGCTGACCAACGCTAATCGAGCAACCTCACAAAACAGATCATCCCAATCTGGGATTTAGGTGATAAGAGAAAGCCCAGGAGGCAGGATGGAGGCCACTGCTGTCAGCAGGGAGACACCGCAGCTGCTGGCAGTGGGGTGGGGCAGAAGTAATGGAGAGAGGTTCAGGTCCGAGAAATATCTGGAAGCTAAACTCCATAGGTTGTAGAAATGGATTAAGCATGGGGAGAGGAGAAAATGAGATGCACAGATGAGTCCCTGCCCCCTGATGCTGCCACACTCACCCCGCTGACACCCCTTGATGCTGAGTGCCCTTCTGAGCCTTCCACACCCGGCCTGGGGCCTGAACATCCTCCTTGCCCACCCCCAGGAGCCAGGTGTCGGGGGTGGCCCTGGGAGTCACCCATGTTCCCAGGGGTGGGACCCCAGACAGCACCATGGCCCCCTGAACTCACTTGCCAACCGGCCATCAGCACTTGGAGATCCTCTCTCCAGGGAAGCGGATCTCAGCCCCAGACTGCCCTCAGGATCACGGGGGAGCCTTGAAGACATCCCCATGACCAGGTCCCACCCCAGATCTACTGAATCAGATCCCAGAGGGTCAGGCCTTTATTTAGAGGCCCCCAGTTTATTCTGATGCTCAGAGGGAGTTGAGAACCCCTGTTCCAGGCCATCTCCTTTGTACTAAAGATGGGGAAACTGAGGCCCAGGAAGGAGAGGAATTTACCCCAGGTTACACTGTGTGTTTGCAGCAGAGCCAGGATGCAGACGGAGGTTCCTATCCCTGCCCCTTCCCACATCATGCCCCAGCCCTCGAAGGCCACAGGCATTGGTAGGGTGGCATGCAGCCCCTGAGAGAGGGACACGGGCTTGCCTGCCCCCAGACTCCATGTGCCAGTCTGCTTCACTCCCTGCCTGAGCCCCACACCCAGGCGGCCCCCAGCTCCCTGTCCTGCGTCCCCAGCTCCTCCATGCTGTAAAACCTGCCTTGTAAAAGCCGTGAAAGGCTGGCTGTCAGCCACAAAGCCTTCTCAGGCCTCCACTCTGGCCGCAGGTGGCTCCCGGAGAGAGCAGGAGGGGGAAAGACGTTGGCATTCAGCTGCTCCGTAAATCTATCGAAGATATTTTTTATCACTTCCCGACATTCCTCTGTAAAAGCCACTCAGCTGCGTTTACAAATTATAGAATTCATTGGATGCTGGGGACCTGGCTAATGGCCTGGGTAAATCCGACAGGAACAGATGGGGGCCCGCCCAGCCTGGCTCCTGGTCTCTCTGTGCAACCTTTGGCAACCAAGTCAAGGCATTGGAGCCTCTTCCTGCCCATCTGTAAAATGGGATGCCGGGGGCTCCGAGCATCAATAAGCTCACACAGTGCAGCACAGAGTAGGCCCTCAGTGAAAGATGGTGGTGATGGCGTGTATTGGAGCCAGTTTGGGGCCAAGGAGTGGGGAAGGGCAATAGCGCGCAGATCCAGGGCCTGGAGTTCCCAGCCCTCAACTTGCACCTCCTGCCAGCTAGGCCTTCCTGTATCTCCTCCTCCTTGTCTTCCTCCTCTTCTCACACAGCACGTAGAATCCTTGAATCTGCCCACATCAAAGCTGTTTCAGCCCTTGGTCGTTCATCTCCCAGAACAACAAATAGCCTTCTGTGAACTGATTGGTGGAGGTTCCCTGGAGCCCTGGGTTGAGAAGGATTCTGAGGCTGCCTCAGGTTGATTAGTGAAATCTGCCATTGGCCTTGGAAATGCCAATGGAAAGGGTGGGTGGGCCAAGTATGGTCTCAGGCTTTGCCATCCTTTTGAGTTCCAACCCCCTTTCCTATAGATAAGGAAGCTGATCTTCAAGAAGGAGAAAGCTTTGGAGCAAGGAGCTAAGACAGGATGACTTGATATTTATTAAGCACCTACTGTTTGCTACATGCAAGCCACCATGTACAGAACCATATTGTTGGATCCTCCCAACAACCCCAGCCAGTTGACAGATGAGGCTCTGAGGTTCTGAGCAATGGGCCAGCAAGCTGGCAGCATCCATGGCTTCGGGAGCCTCCCACTAGATCCCAACATCTCAAAGAGCAAAGGACACCAACTACCAAATCCTTGGAGCAGTGGGTGCTGGAGGCCCAGCAGGCAGATTGAATGGCACAGTAAGAATCTCACAGCAAAAGATGAATCATTTCAGTCTGGGAGCATCCTCTTGCAAGAGTTTCCTTTTTAATCACTTGTCAGGTAAAATGCAGAGTAAATTAGCAGTATACTGGAAACACCAATCATTCTTCCATTTGAACAATGCTGGGAACTTTCCAGAGCTTTCACAGCTGTGACACTGTCTGATCCACGAGGAGGCCCTGAGAAGAAGGACAATGGCAGGTCCAGGATGCCCCATTTCATAAGTGAGGAAAGCAAGGCATGGGGGGGGGGGGGG
>JAQZBX010055106.1:0-18496 GCA_029593785.1 Cabassous unicinctus | reverse complement strand
TTAGAGGTTACCAGAGGCCATGGGGGAGAGAGGGATGAGGGAGTTACAGAGTTTCTGTTTGGGATCTTGAAACAGTCTTGGTAGTGGATGGTGGTGAGGGCAGCACCATACTGTGAATGTGACTAATACCGCTGAACTGTACAATTAAAAATGGTTAAAGTGGCAAATTTTGTCTTATATATATATTACCACAGAAAAAGTTTTTAAAGATATCTAAAAGATTAAAAAACAAATAGGGAAACATGGTGAAGTCTCTACACCATGGTAGGGGTGTCAGAGGCGAGCATCTAGTACCCCACTTCTTATCTTCACAGATGTGACCACCAGTATTTATGAAAGTTGCAGTTTTTGTGTTAGATGGTGGTGGCAGCAGGACTTTTCAGCAAAGCCTCCAGTGTGTTTGAGTATTACCTCTGACGACATTACATCCACATCCAGCTTCTGGCCCTCCTGGAGATCCTTTGGTCTATATAATATTGTTTAATAATATCCCTTTCTTTTTAGCCAGAAAAAATAAAAATATCAAGCTTACAGAGCTATTTTGAGGATTAAATGAGGTCATGCATTATCTCACAGACAATACTATATGTTTGAATTCATATAACTTGAATTCATGTAACTTCTGCCCTAATGGAAGCTTCATGCCAGTTAAAAAAGGGACCAATTATATGACATAAACGGATTTGGAAGTGCGGTGAGTCACGCGGGCAAGGTCCACAGGACTAGAATTCTGGAGAGCTGCAGTCCAGGGCCCGCCTGCCTTTGGACCCACTGCGAGATCCCGGTCACCCTCCCCAGGTCTCAATTTCCTCATCAACAAAACGACGGGGTTGGAGCGAATGGTTGCCAGGCTCCTTCTTCCCACCACGCCGTGATGCTGTGCCTGGGGCAGTGCACAGTCTCCACCCTTTACCCTGCACCTGGACACTGTCTGAGCAAACACACCCGAAATCCTCTTCTTGTTCCTCACGCACCCACCCACCACAGCCTCCTTGGAATCCACACCCCCGGAGCTCTGTGAAAAGGAGCCGCGGCAACACGTTCCCTTCTTAGCCTGGGTTCTGAGATTCCATGATCAGGAGAAGGGCTTGGGCTCTGCAGGCTTTCTTTAAACCTTTCCCTGAGAGACCACCTAGCCCCCTAATTGGGTACCACTTATCAAAGGGAAGGCGCTCCTTTGTTTGGTCAGCAGCTTGAATTAATCTTGAGCCAGGAGGGAAGGGGGCCCTCCTGATCCGCCACCCCACCTCCAGGCTCTTGACGGTACTAGGTAGTGCAGGAGGAGAGCGACCAGATCTGCCATAGCTCTGCCTCTCCACAACTCCCTAGAACCCCTTGAAGGTCTCGTCCTGGGAAGAGAAGCTAATTTTTCTGGAGCTCCTACCTTGTGCCAGAGCCTCTGCCTTTTAATCCTCTTTGAGGGATAATGTCATAGGTATGTATTTAATTAAATGCTAATTTTTTTCATGGCCAAATCCACCTTGGGCTCATTACTCGACCTTATTCTTTCCCGGGTCCACGGGGCAGTGTTGTACCTTGGACCATGCCTTACTCTCCATTCTCCTTCCCTCTTAGACAGAAATAAGCACAGGGACGGGCCTCCCATGTAACACGACTTCATCATGCATAATTGTTTGAATGAAAATCTCCTGTTGCATGTCTGCACAATGCCAAAGATGACAGTGATTAAATCAATCAAGCACAATTTCATAACCATCAAATGTATAATTTCCCAACTCATCAGGGCCCCAACATGTGACTTCCCAGCTGTCTAATACAGGAATCATAAACCCAGTATTAAACAAAACATTCTGGGCTAGGATTAGGTAATTTAGCAAACTTAATACCACATTCATAAGGGTGATGAGACTCAATAATGTGCGTGAAATTTCTGAATTATAATAATGAAATGTCTAGCTCATGATTTCCCCACCAGTGACTTACTTCAGTAGCTCAGTGTTTTCATTTCCTAGGCTGCTCAAAGCAGATGCCATGAAATGGGTTGGCTTTAAACAACGGGGATTTATTAGCTTACAGCTTGAGGTTGTAAGATTGTCCAAATCAAGGCATCATCAAGGTGATGCTTTCTTCCCAAAGACCGGCTGCCAGCGATCTTGGCGCCTCTGCCACATGGCAAGGCACACGGCGGTGTCTGCTCATCTCTTCCCTCTCTTCCAGGTTTGGATGATTTCAGCTTCTTGCTCTGTGGCTTTCTCTCTTTCTCTGTATTCATTTGTTTGTAAAGGGCTCCAGTAAGAGGATGAAGACCCATCCAGCATAAGGTGGCTCACACCTTAACTGACGTAGCCTCATCAAAAGGTCCTACTTACAATGGGTTCACATCCAAAAATGGATTAGATTTAAGAGCATGTTATTCTGGGGTACGTACAGCTTCAAACCATCACACTCAGTTATGAAAAATACACTTCACTTCCCACTCCCCCAAGAAGTTGCCTCACTGAATGATTTATTCCCAGAAAGAATCATTCAATTATATGTGCACCTTAATTTTTTTTAAAGATTTATTTATTTATTTCTCCCCCCTCATTGTTTTGCACTCGCTGTCTGCTCACTGTCTGCTCTCTGTATGTTCTTCTGTGTCTGCTTGTCTTCTCTTTAGGCGGCACCGGGAACCGATCCTGGGACCTTCTGGACTGGGAGAGAGGCGCTCAATCTCTTGCACGACCTCAGCTCCCTGGTCTGCTGCATCTCTTATTATCTCTCCTCTGTGTCTCTTTTTGTTTTGCCATCTTGCTGCATCAGCTTTCTGTGAGGGCCAGCACTCTGTGTGGGCCAGCTCACTGCACAGGCCAGCTTGCCCTTTCACCAGGAGGCCCCGGGAATCGAACCCTGGACCTCCTATATGGTAGATGGGAGCCCAATGGCTTGAGCCACATCCGCTTCCTGTGCACCTTAATTTTACGCATGTAATAGGAAAAATTTTCATTGACTGAGAAAGTTTTTCCTAAGAAGCAAGACTATCTGTTAAAGCCCTTTTGAAAGAACTGGAACTATAAAAATACATTATTATTATTATATAAAGAGTTTTGCAAGATGCATTAGCTCTGGTGCTACAGAAAGTTTGACATCAATCTGTCCATCTGATTTTACGAGCTGGTTGATACACCTGGGGGTCACAGGCTGAGATCTTGGGAATCGTGTTTAAAAGCTAGGAGAGCCTCAGAAGGAAGCATGGCTGCCTACCCCCATGCCTTCTCTACAGCCACAGAGAAGAAATCATAGCAGGGCCAAAGAGGGAGCAAAAAGGTGATTTACTCCCTTTTCTGCTTTATCCAGAGTTGTGTCTCCCAGGTGGTAAGTCATTCTGAAAGTTACTGACTGGGATGGGGATGGGACACCTGAGGAGGCTTCTGTGACACCTGTCAAAGTTCAGTGTCTAGACGTAGGTGAGAGTTACAATGGTGTTTGCCTTATGAAAATTCATTTGCTGTACATTTGTTTGTGTGGTTT
This sequence comes from Cabassous unicinctus, assembly GCA_029593785.1. NCBI lineage: Eukaryota > Metazoa > Chordata > Mammalia > Cingulata > Chlamyphoridae > Cabassous > Cabassous unicinctus. The sequence continues at coordinate 15,025 of JAQZBX010055106.1, read as the reverse complement.
TCTTTATCTATGTTTCATTCTACAATAAAACCTTTTCTTAAGAAGTCATTGATCTGCAGACAATTTGTACAAGCATTCCCCATCTTAACTGGACCCAAAGACCCTGCCTCTGCCGTAGGCGGAATAACAGCCTTCCTAATCCACACAAATATGTTTCATTATGTGGCAATTTGGGGAATTATAATTGCATACCCAATTACGGGTGCTAATCAGCTGACCATGAGATGGAATATTATTCAGGATTATCCGAGCGATCCCGATGTAATCACAAAGATCCTTAAACGTGGAAGAGGGAGGCAGAAGAGTTAGGGTCCGAGTGATGCAGCTTGACTAAGACTCAGCTGGTCGTTGCTAGTTTTAAAGATGGAAGGAGGCCAAGAGCTGAGGAAAGCAGGGGCCGTCTAGAAACTAGAAAAGGCAAGGAAACACACTCCCCTCTGCACCCCAGAAGAAACTCAGCCCTGTTGACAGCGTTTAGCTTTGTGAGATCCATTTTGGACTTCTGATCTCCAGAACTGTTAAGGTTTCAATTTGCGTTAAGCCACTGAATTCGCATGCCATGTTACAGCTGCAACTGGAAACAAATACCCCCTCTTTCTTGGAATGTAGCTTTGCTCTCCGGTAGACCAGCGCTTCCTCTTTAAGATTCCTCATCTTTCTTCTTTCCCACCTCTAAAGAGGGCCTTCAGACTTCAGAAGGTTTTCTCTTCAACCTTAACAGAAATATTTGCCAAAGTTTTCCTATCCTGTAGGACCACTCGACTCTGCCGTAATTATTGGTGTTGATTAGCTAGTAAATTTAAATATACACAGTCGGCTGTGTAACCACCTTTTTCTCATTCATGTTGACCTTGTAAAAGTATTTCAGGTTTGTTTTTGTTTATCTTAGCATTTTTAAAAAAATTTTTTGGTTAATTTTAAAAATGGAAAACATCTAAAAGTTAAGTCTCCCATAATCTCATCATTTAAACAATTATCTAAATAAAAATGTATATTTACACAGCAGACAAAACCCAGGCCTGCGAGGTTTAATAGGAAATTCTCCCCCATCCTAAGCCACCCGTGCAAAGCTGGGGCCCCAGAGGCTTCACCCTCAATATGAGGATGACCTAGAAATAAACTAGCTGTCCACCCACCCCACCACTGGGGAATACAAGGGATCTACCAAACCTTGGAATTGAGAGGAGGAAGGAAAGAACGTGAGAATTTGGAACCAGAAGCTGGCCTGCACAAGGCCTAGAAGTAAATTCACAGTACTTGAGTGGTCGAAATACCTCGAGCCGAGAATTCACTTTAGAAGAGTCCCACACTGACAGTGTAACCCCTGGAACCTGGCAGAAACAAAGTTGTGAAGGAACCCACCTATATCCAAAGCCTCAAATGATTTCTATAAATAAAATTCCAAAAATCAGTAGCTCGGTGATTTCTGGTGGAAATTCGACACACATGGAAAGAAGACTTCATGTAGAATCAGGAGAGACTATAGACAGTGAAGAAAGACCCACAAGGGCTTCATATAACAAAATTATCAGACACAGACTATAAATGGCTATGTTTAGCATGTTTAAAGTCTGAAAATATGTGCAAGAAATCAGAAACTATGGAGAGCAACCAAGCAAATATGGAAAAGAACCAAATAGTACTTCTAGAAACGGAAAATACGATGGAAATTGAAAAATCACTGTATGTGTTTAGCAGCTGATTAATCACTGCTGAAAACAGAATCAGTGAAGTGCACAATAGATCTGAAGACGTTAAGAGAGCAACTCAGAGAGGCAAAGAAATGGGAAATGGGAAAGAGAAGTTAAATGACGTGGAGGATCAAGTCAGAGGGGCTACCATCCATCTAATAAAAACCCCAGAACAGAGCAAGACAATATCCAGGCTATAGAGAATACTCTCAACTCTTAAAAATAAGAAAAAATTTTCAATTAAAAACGAGCAAAAGCTTAAAACAGATACTTCATGATGCAATATACAGATGGGAAATAAACACTTGAGAATATGTTCAATATCACTAGCCATTGGGAAAATGCAAATGAAGAACAAGATTGCATTTATTAGAACAGCTAAAGTTAAAAAAAAAAAAAAAATTGCCAGCGAGGATGCCGAGGAACTGGCTGTCTTACACACTTCTGGTGGGAATGTAAAATGGCACAGCTAGTCTGGGAGGTGGTTTGGCAGTTTCTTATTAATAGAAAACTAAACATATCCTTAGCATATGACCCAGCACCAGACTCCTGGACATTTATCCCAGAAAAATTAAAATTTGCATCCACATAAAAACCTGTGTACAAATGTTCACGGAAGTTTTACTTTTAGCAGCCAAGAACAGAATATAACAAAATGCCCCTCAACAGGTGAAGGGCTAAACCCTGTGGTCTGTCTGGACCCTGGACTACTGCCCAGCAAGAGAAAGGAAGGAGCTATTGCTATGCACAGCTTGGGTGTATCTCAAGGGCATCATGCTGCGTGGAAACAGCCACCCGTAACCGGTCATGTACTGTATGAGTCCATTTTATAACATTCTCAAAATGACAAAATCACGAGGACGGAGAACAGCTTGGTGCTTGTCCGGGGTTAGGGATGGGGGTGGGAGGGGAGGGGGAGGAGTGGGTGTAACTATAAGGGGTGGAGCGAGGGAGATCTTGTGTTGACGGAGTATTTCTGTATCTTGACGGTGGTGCTGGTTACGCAAACTTATGCATGGTTTACACGCGCCATACCGAAGTCAGTCTCCTGGTTTTGATATTGTGCTATAGAAATGCAACTATTGGGGTAAACTGGATGAAAGCTGCATGGGGCCTCTTGATACTATTTTTACAACTGCAGTGCATCTATAATTATTCCAAAATAAAAAGTTAAAAAAAACAAACATAAGATATGAGAATTTTCACAACAGATGAAAGACAGTTTTTATCCAAGAAGTCAAATGAAACCCAAGGAGGGTTAATGCACACACACACCTTTTTTATTGAATACGATTGTGCTATACATAACTTCTGCAGCTTGGTTTTGTTTTTGTTTTTTTTTGAGGTACCAGGGCTGGGGATTGAACCCAGGACCTCGTATGTAGGAAGCTGGCGCTCAACCACGGAGCCACGTCGGCTTCCCTGAGTTAGCTCCTCATTTGTTTGCTTGTTGTTTGTTTCTTTGTTTTTAGGAGGCACCAGGAACCAAACCCAGGACCTCCCATGTGGGAAGCAGGCACTCAACTGCTTGAGCCACATCTGCTCCCCTGCTTTTTCTTTCAATTGTGCAAATTCCATGAGAGATCTTAGTTATGTCTTCCCAGTAAAATGACTTGCATATTAATAGGAAGCAGAAGGTAATTTGTGTAGACATGTGTGTGTTTCGTAAATGACTGCATAGCATTCTATTTTATTTTACATTTATTCTTAGGGTTCTTCTGGATATTTGAGATTATACCAAAATTATTTTGACAAGAATGCACGTGATCTCCTAAGTTGCTAGTACGACGTATTAGCTCTGTGGTGGCAGAGGTTTGAGAAGTGCCAGGCAGAATTGGCACATTCTCTGCTGAGGTGGCCACAGCCAATCAAAGAAAGGGTCAAATGCAGGAAGACTCGATAGCTCTGCCCCAGTGAGATTTGCAGCTCAACTTCTGCCCCCACGGCCTCAATCAAAACAGAGATATTTTGAGCCATTCTTCAATTTCCAGACCACTGAACCCCAAGTGAGGCCTCAAGCTATCGACTTTCTAATAGCTCTATCGAAGATTCACAGATGTACATCATTTCCTAAATTAGGAGAGTTCTCAGGACTGATGTGGCCAGGAATATTTACATCAGCTTTTCCCACCACTCTACATCTCCCGTTTTAGCTGTAAGTTACTCCTTTCTAAATGCTCAGCTTTAAGCGGCTGAAGGCTCAGAACCTACCACCGTAAACAAGCACCAAGTGTCTCTTCTCTCGCCTCTTCCGGGCAATATGTAGTTCCATGAAACCAAATAAAAAGATGGACTTTAAGGAAACGCACACATTCTTAAGACCAACTGCCTCCTTTTAATGAAGGCTGTGCCTCTCGGCATGCTGCGTGGATCAGTTCATGGGTGATTGCAGAGTCCTTGAGAAGCCACAGCTCCACCTATGCGTGGCGTTAAATATCAGGATGTGCTAGGCCATTAAACGTCTTTAAGTGAAGCTAATGCCCTTCCCTTTCATTCCCACTGCCCGTGCCCTAGATCCAGGCCTTCTGATTAGTCTCCTCTGCCTCCTCCTCAAACCTTAATCTACGCCACCAGAAGAATAACCTTCTTAAAATGGGTTTTTACTGATCTCTGCGGCAAGGCCTTCAATCCCCACGTACAACCTATAGCTTTAAGCCCAAACGTCTGGTTCAAGCAGCCGAGCGGTAAACGGAAAAGAGCCCTGATGTCCAAGGCCGCCAGCCCACAGCCACACCCCCAGGCTGCGTAACGGCTAACGGCACGCGCCGGCAGGTGCACCTCCTGGCTCTGCTGCGTGTCAGCTGCCACCTGAGCAGGGTGCTATGCCTCTCTCCACCACGATGTCTTCACCCGTAAAATAGGGTGTTCAGTGTCCCAACCTCACAGGGTTACTGGGTGGATTAAAAACCTAATAGGTGTCTATAAAGTGCTCAGAGCAGTGCCTGCGCCCTACGGTCAGCACAAATAAAGAAGGACTTTTCTCAACGTCGTGTTCTCGGTGCTGATGACAATGCTCAGCACAGAGAAGGAAACTGAGGCTTGGAGGGGCTACGTGACTGGTCCCGAGCCCACGAGGTAGTAAGAGTCCCACTGGGATTCCAGTCTACCTGTCTCACTTCAGAGCACGCCCTCCTGATCTCCACATCCCGCTGCCTCCGCCTCATCCCCCTGGCCCTGTGTTTTTCCCACAGCAGAGACTCCATAAATGTTGCTCAAATGGCTCACTGAAACCTCTCCGACATTCTTACTTCCAGTCCTTCTCACACACTGTTCCCCTAGCCTCAATTCTTGTGTCTCCAACAAGCAGCCCCCCAATTTCTCTTCGGGTCAGAATGTTCCAAAGTGTCCTCTCTGAATTTTCTTGGCACTTTACCTGTCTATAAAACTCGTCGACACTGGTCGTGCCCTGTCTTGTATTGTAACTTACTTACCTTTTTATGTGCCTTGTTTCTTCAACAAGATTGGAAATCCACTGAGGATGGACTGCGCTTGCCTCACAGCTCTGTTTCTAGCAGGGACTGGCATGGCTCCTCGCCCAGAGCAGGCTCTCCTTAAATGTTTGCTGATTGATAAATAGGAACAGAAGTAGCTAGAAATGACAGGGTATTCCCTAATTCCCACCGCTGCCTCTTTTCCTGCTGCAGCCCGTCCGGCCTCTGCCTCCCTGTGTCTGAGGAAGAATGAGCTGGGAGCTGGAGTTTTATGACGTGTCCTCCATGCCTTTCCTTTGTTTTTGCTCTTACACCTGGTTCTTACAGTAGTGTCCGAAAATGAGTTAACGAAATCCTTTTCTTGTTGATCAAGAAAACCTTGAGAGGCATTCCTTTCTTCTCCCTGAATTCAGGAAGAGCTGAGACTTAGACACAGAAGGGAGGCAGATGAAAATCAAAATCTCACCTGTATTACAGAAATGCAGACACATTTCCAATGTAGATAAAGGCCAGGTTGAGTGTCGCCTAGGTCTTTTGGCCAAGTGCTAAGACCCAGAATAAGCAGAAGTGGACAACCATGGGCCTTCGGCCAGGGGGCTTTGTCCCAACACACAGTAGTATACAGAGGAACAGGCCACATGCAGGCAGTGCTTGCTCCAGAAAGAGAGGAAGGGGCTAATGGGCGCGTGCTCAGAGCCCTCTTCCAAAGTCACCCATGAGCTAAGTCACCACTCCCCCACTGGGAGGAGGAGGGAGGGAGAGAGGAAGACAGTCGTGTTTCTCTAATGTGTGTTCCTTCTTGTAGAAACATAAAATCAAGGGAAAGCGGTTCCCCCACCACAGCCCCCAGCTGTGTTCACCCACTAGGCTCAACCACGAAGTCCATGGTCAACCCCAAGGTGGCCACCCTGCCCAACTTTCATGAGCCTGTTCCCCCATTCCCAGCCACTTTTTGTGCCTGGTTCTTCCTAGGACCCATCGTGGGCAGTCTAGATTCTGCTCCTAGAAAATTCTGAAATGTATCAGAGCAGTACGTTAATTAATTTAACTCCAAGGTCATCCTGTATTCAAAGCTTGAAGCTCACTCTATTTCTCACCCCGAATTACGAGCAGACATATTTCCAGTGTAGCTCATCAAGCTTTGGAGAAATAATGTCTCATTAGGCATTGTTTAAACTTCTCAAGAATAGACTGTTTTAATAGCTAAATTCCAAGAAAACTTTCTAACTTCTTTCTGTTTTTCCAGATATTGAAGTAAGGATTCAGTACATTGGGAAATGACAAAGAGAACGGTATTTTGAAGAAATGTAAGAGTGTTTATTTTGGCATTCAGAAAGAGTTCATTTTAATTTCCATTTTACATTTAAGCAGCCTTTTCTGTTGAAGTGGATCTAATAGACATTAATATTGTGCTAAATTAATTTGGAGAGTTGTTAGTATCCATCCATCCTTAGAATGCTTTTAATTAAGAAGGATATACAAATTCTGCTTTGCCCACTTCAGTATTATTTAGGGCATGCCTTTGTATATATCACCATAGTTGGGGTATTTGTTATTTATGGTTCTATAGCATTGCACCATAAGACATAGCATTGCACCATAAGACATAGTTTCTTAACTATTCCTTGATTCCTGGGCATTGGAATATTTTCACATTTTTGCCTATTTTAAATAACACAGCTTTGTATATATTACCTTTTTAAAAGTTCTCCTGGATTATTAGGTTACTTTCCAAAAGAAATGGCTGGGTCTAGCTAGTCACATGTTGCCAAAGGACTCTCTCAATATCACCAGCAACGCTACCCAAAGGACTGACGGATTTTTCAAGTTCCATTGGGCAAATGTATAATGCTAAATAGTGTGCACGTCTTTGCAAACTTGGAAAAGCATTTTAAAAATTGGCATTGTGATGCAGTGAAACTGCATTTGTTTCCTGCCCCAGCACAGGATATCCACATGCAAACAATTGAACTTGGAACCCTACCTCATACTACATACCATATATAAAAATTAACTCAAAATGGATCATAATCTTAACGTAAAGGCTAAAACTATAAAATTCCTAGAAGAAAACATCAGAGTAAATCTTCATGACCTGGGATTAGGCCAGAGTTTCTTATATATAAAACCAAAAATCACAGAGAAAAGAGAAAAAAATAGAAAATTGGACTTCATTAGAATTTTAAATCTGTATGCCTCAAAGGACATCTTACAACTCAATAATAAAAAGACAAATAACCCAATTTAAAATATGGACAAAGAATTTGAGAAGACATTTCCCCAAAGAAGATATACAAATGGCCAGTGAGTACATGTAAAGATACTCAACATCATTTGTCACTAGAGAAGTGCAAATCAAACTACAATGAGACACCATTTCACATGCATTAGGATAGCTAAAATTTAAAAGCCAGCAATGAAAAAACTGTTGGTGAGGATATAGAGAAACTGGAGCCCTCACACGTCGCTGGTGGGAATGCAAACGGTGCAGCTAGTCTGCAAACCAGTTTGGCGGTTCCTCAACATGCTAAGCATAGAGCTACCAGATGACCTAGCACTTCTGAGAACATACATACACAAAAACTTCTACCTGGTTGTTCATGGTAGCATTGCTCAAAAGTACAAACAACACTAATGTCCATCAACTGATGAATGGATACACAAAAGGTGATATATCCATACAATAGACTGTTATTTGGCCATGAAGAGGAGTGAAGTACTGGTACATTATCCTTGGAAGCATTATGCCAAGTGAAAGAGGCAAGTCACAAAAGCCTACAGACTGTCTGACTCCATTTACCTAAAATGTTGAGAACAGGCAAACTCACAGAGGCAGAAAGTGGATTAGTGCTTGCCCCGGGCGGGGGTGGAGCAGGGGAACCAGAATGGGGAGTGACTGCCAATATCTTTTTAGGGTATTGAGGATGTTCTAAAATTAGATTATGGCAGTGGTTGCACAACTCTGAAAATGCTAAAAACCACTGGACTATGCACTTCAAATGGTGAATTTCATGGTATGTGAATTATATTCTCAGTAAACCTGTAAAAAACCATTTCTTTAGTTGTGCCTAATCCCACCCCAGTGATGACTGTCTTAACTTTTTGCCATATTTATAAACTTTGCAGCCCTCCCTTAACGAGGGCTGATGAGGGGGAAGTCACCACATTGTAACAATTAGGACGCAGGCCCGTTAGCCTTTCTGCCCTGCCGAGGGTGTGGACAGCAAGGCGCGTCTGGTTATCTACATTTTTACCAGAGTCTTATGTGGTGGTTGGGGAGACAGTCGAACCAAGAGCCGGGTCTTAGCCCTGACTCCCCTCTCCTTACCATGCGTCCAGTTTCCTCCAAAGCAGCCCTCGCACCCTCGGAGTTAAAGCCAGCGGCATTGTCACCCAGGTGCTGCCAGAGCCCCTCACAGCTCCCCTGCCCGCCTCCCACCGCCCTGCTGTCCATCCTCCACCCAGCAGCTAGAGGCACCTTTCTCTTGCTGAAAATGCTCAGTATCTCAGACATAGACAACAGTTAAAATTCCTTACAGCGACCTGCAAGACTGGCAGATGGGGCATCTGCTGGCACTTCCAACTCTAGGACTTTTCACCTCCCCTGCTCTCCCCACCCCACCCCACACTCTTTTCTAGTTTCTACACACAACACGTTCTCTTTCTCTCTTCTCTAGGCTTTTGTACGCTGCTTCCTCCAGTGTAAATACTTCTACCCCAGCCTCCCACTGCCCACTGCCCACTCACAGTTCCCCTAAGCTGTCTACGTCCGCCCCACGCTTCGTTCTTCAGGAATCATTTGGGGTCACTTTCTCTGAAAGTCTTTTCTCACTCCGAAGGCCCCATCAAGTGCCCTTGCTAAGAGCTTCCACAGAATCCCATATTTCCTCTGTGGCAAATGATATTTACTGCATCAGATTGGAATTGCCTATTACCTTTCTCTAACTGCGCACTTACCAGCTAAGTGACTTTGGGCAAATTATTTACCTTCTCCATGCCTCATTTCCTCCAAAGTAAAATGAAATATAGTAACTACATCATAACCTTGTTATGAGGATTAAGTTGAGATAATATTTGTAAATCATTAAGAACAATACCTGGCATATTAAAAAGTGTGGTATACAACTCTGGACCGTAAGGCCCAAGAGAGATTTTTTTTTTTATCTTATTCACTGTTGCATCCTCTATAAGTGTTATTGAATGAATCAGTGCATCAATCAAACAATCAATCAAGCAAATGTCCCCAAAGCTAACTCAAATGTTCAGGATCCAGACGAGGTGGCAGGTAATAAATAAAGCAAGTTTCCAAAGAAAGCAAGAGAAGATGGAAGCAGAAACAGAGATAGCAGTTTAAGTTACTGTGGAAGGATAGGTTATTCAATAAATAAAAGTTGACTCCTTGGCCAGCTATTTGGAAAAAGCTGAAATGAGAATCTACTCCCTTAGCAAATAAAAGTAATTCTACATGCAGCTATTAATTGAAAAATAAAATCTTGAAAGAACCGCAAGAAAACAAAACTCAACATTTGCCTGATCCTGGGGTGGGTACATCTCTGAAAGCATGGCGCAGATTGCTATTTATCAACGTGGAAAGCTGTTTTCTCTAAGTTGAGACCCGTGTAGGTGAAGGGTTAAGTATTTAGCTTCTGGAACCCGACTGCTTAGGTCGGTTTTTCAGTTTTACTGTTACGTAACTTTGGAGAGATTACTTAGCCTCTCTGAGCCTCAGTTTTCTAATCTAGAAAATGGAGATTATTATCAAATAACTATGGCATAGGGTTGTTTTGTTTTGAACATTAAATGAGATAATACTTGTATATCATGTAGAATGATGCCATGTTTATAAAATAGCTTTACATAAAACTTATGTCAGCTGGTTGTATCTTGGGGTGGAGGGGAGGAAGTTACAGATATTTTTCTCCCCTTTTAAGTATATTTTCCAGTTTAGGTACTGCTTTCATAATAAGAAAATTCAACCAAAGTTATTGTTAGCTTTTAAAAATTATTTTTAAAATCTCCTTGTAGAAAAGTATTTTGTGACAGGCAAAAATATTCATGATGTATTTTAAGTGGGAAAAGGGGACATAAAATAGCATATACAGAAAATTGTCAATATGTGAAAACTGTTGATTTAATGTACATATAAAGACAATTGTGCATGGAAAAACACGAAGGATTTACAAGGTTGAAAGGGACTATCCTGGTGATTGAATTACATGTGATTTTTATTTTCTCATTTGTGTTTACTTATTTTTCCTGAATTTTACACCATGGATATTGATTACTTGCAAAGTCAGGGGGCGGGGAATGTGATTTTTCTTTTTTTAAGAAAATGCACAGACTCTGAGTAGCGTAAAGATAGGTTTTTGTCTGAACCAGAAGGCAAGAAAGGATGGGCACAAATTTAAAAGTAGAAGAGAAGATAGTGAAAGAGTTGCACGTGATGGTCTATATTTTCTCTGAAACAAAAGATAAGATAGAGATAATGGTTTCAGCTTTGAAATCGGTGTGGGGAATGAAAAAGGGCTGATTAGAGACAGGCTGAACAAGCTGTGAGCAGGGGAGGCCTGCCGTGTCGAGGACCCTAAGGTAACAACATGAGCTATGAGACCTTTGCCCGAGTGCAGGGACAGAGGAACCAAAGCTGACGAGAGGGTACAAAGAATGCAGGAAGGTTCGGTAGCTTACACACCAAACTGTAGCAGTGGTTATTTCTGGCTGGTGGGTTTATGGATGGGTTTTCACTTCCTTCTTTTAACCTTATTTGCCTTTTTTTTTTTTTTAAACAATTGCCAGGTATTCTTATTGTTTATTTTTTGCAAAATAAAGATGCAATTATTAAAAGTTCAAACAATGTGAACAAATATATATACAAAAAAAACAAAAAACTCTCCCCAAGAACTTATTATCCAGAAAGAACTGCTTGTTAACTTTTTGTCTCGCATCCTGTTCTCTGCGTAAGCGTAAATGCATATGTGGCAGACGTCAGCCATTACCTATTCCGTGAATCAGAATAGAAATGGCCCCAACTCTTAATTTTAAAAATATTTGCTCAAGTCCACACATGCCACACTAGAAAGAAGTGCACTGCATCTGCCTTAGGTTCTCTCCAGCCTCTGAATTGTCTAGGAATCTCCATGCATCTGTCTGGTTATTGACAGCCGGAATCGCAGAAACTGGAAAAGGTCATTAATCTAGCTTATGCCGTTTGCTTCTTTGCCACAAGATTTCGCTCTTGAGGGCATTTTCTGGGTAGTTGCAGGGAGCAGCTCTGTGCACTGCCAGCCTTGTTGCTTTGCTGGGGTAGCGCAGCTTGGGCTCCAAAGTTAGAGTTCTTTCTTGCCCCATCAAGGATGAAAATTGTGCCAGGGTGTTTGGGTCTGAAGACACTGACCAGAGATAAGAGGAAATATTCCCGATGAGGGAAGCAGGGCCGCAGGCTGAGTTCAAACCAGCCCTTCTCTGTGCACTCTTAGGTCCTTGTGTTGAGCCCAACTCACGAGCCTTTCCCCAGGGTAGTTTTATTTTAAGGGGCCTCACTGCATTTCACTACCAATGCTATAGCCAGCCTGTCCTCTGCTATACTATCACCTCCACTAACTGCATGGCTACTACATATATCTGCATACATATATGTGAGTATATAGCATATATACATATACATGTATATATACCATGCCATCCTTTTTAGATAAAACTTCCATAGATAAGTTTTCAGATAAAAACTCCCGTAAGCCTCTATGACTTATCAGCTCTTACCTGCCCACGAGAGCCAATTATTAAATTTGCAGTACTATTGTGAGCTGGTTGTTAAAACAGACATTATCTAAAATTAAATTATATAACCTTACAATTAAATAAATTATGTTTAAAAACAGTTAATAAAAAGTCAATAAAATCATCCCTTTCTAATTATTACATTTGCCTTTATCGTTTGTGCTCACGAAGTCAGTTATGTCTAATGTATGTGTTTGGTGGGAAATAATATATAATATGTGCTGGCTGCACTCTCTTCGTTGTTTTGTGTTTGGTGATGTCATGTTGGTAACTTGAAATCAGCGTGGTGGGAATATTTACACCATGAAAATCAACAAATTCTGCAAATCAGGCTTCCCCACCCCACCCAAGAGCCAAGTGTTTAGCCTTAACCCTCTACCACTCATAGTCTGTATCCATAGCAACTACCATGGCAGGGTGCTCAATAAATGTGGATTGGTGGGTGGGTGGGTGGGTGGATGGATGGATGGTGAGAAAGAATAATGGAAGAGAAGAGAGCAGTGGAGACTTGAAGGCAGAAATAAGAGCCTCATGTTGACTAGGTGAGGTGTTTAAAATTCTGCCCTTTACCTTGCAGCATGCCCAGCCAACCCACCCTCAATTGTTCTATTTCCTTCTTTCGTGGGTTTCTCATATTGTGTTCTGACACATTGTGCAAAAGAGTGCAATATAGTACAGAAAATGTGGTCATCCTGTTTCTGAGTTCTGTGTTGCTTCATCACATTTCAAAAGAGATGTGAATTTTGCATTCCCGTTCATTCCACTGGAGATAGCGGTGAGGCAATGCTCACTGCAGAGCACAGATGGCCCTGCACTTACCACTCACTACATATTTACGACTAGATCCAGCGGAAGGTAAGCAGGGGTGGAGTCCTTTTGTGGCAAGATTGTCTTTACCACAAGTTCCGTTCCCACATGCCCTCTTATCCCAGTGAATATAAAGAAAAAGGAACTAAATATTACTACCGAAGCTACTGCTTCTATGTTTCAGGGACCAGTGAAAATCCCACCCAGAAAATGCCAGAAGCAAGGTTTGGACTTTCTTTTTTTTTCTCACCAAACCTTCATAATGTTCCCTACCACGATATTTCCCGTGTACCCATTTTTAATGTTTCTCTTAAGAGTCATTTATACAGTTTTCTTTCAGTGCATTAAAAAGAAAAGGAAAAGGTGAAATAGCTAAAGGAGCAGAAACCTGGAGTAAAGGAACTAGAAGAAAGTTATAAACATATTGTTTTGAATTCCCTGTTCAACAGCTTTCAAAAGGACCCTTTCCTGGGAGTTATCTTTGGTTTAATAAAGTTTGAAGACCCCAGCCCCATTAGCTGGCAGACAATACCATGTAAAGCAACCTATTCCGTATCAGAACTCATGGAATAGCTTATTAATTTACATGGAGAAAACGTCTGCGTGTCCCTGTCTCCAGGGCCTGGGGTCAGCAGTACCTGGAAGACAAGTCTCCCAGACATAAAAGCCGTCATGGGGCCTGTGTGATCACTCTTCTCCCACCACATATTGACAGGTGGACTAAAGTTCACTGAAAGGCAAAGGGGTATCCTGCCCATCCTGACAATGCCTCACCTGTCAGGTGTCATTCCACCACTTCCCTTCTCAGGTGTCATTCCACCACTTAGATGTTGATACGTGACACCTTCCCAAATCTCTACTCTGATGACTGGAAAACTGCTGAGAATCCATTACTCACTCATTTTAAAAACGTCTGTAGAACACTGATTCCCATGAGACCTTGTGCAAAGTCCCGAAACAAAAAATGTTGAGGTCTTGCTCGATCTTTGCCCTTCTGGGAGCCCACAGCCTAGCAGCGGAGACTGGCTTAAAAACTGATAAATAGGGCTCACATCCTGTAGGATCAAGCCTAATGCCTGGACTGTATTCCATGAGCTTGTAGAATTCAGTATAGAAAATAAGATTTGAAAAACCAGCCCCAGTGCAGCAAACCCTGCTGACCCCACCCCATCCACTTTGCCTGAGATATCTGCACATTGGACCTTTCTCTAGATGAATATATTTTGTTTTCATTTCAATGGAGCAGTTTCGTCATCGCTGTAAGAACCTCCTGGGCATGAGTTTCTATCATCTTGGCTTGTCAACTCAAAGCATTTGGGCTTGTTCCAGAAACTCTGCCATGGTACTTGCGTTCTAGTACCTGTTCACCCAACTTCTTTGTCCTTAATTTCCCCAACTAAAAATGAAGACAGTCATATCCAACTCTCTATCTTACCTCATAAGAAACTCAGAAGAGTAAAACACAACTCCTAAGTTTCTTAGGAGAAATGTGCCTTTATTGTTAATATTATCATCGTGAAATAAACCATGAGATCCTGCTGGCGTACAAGAGCCAATGAAGGGCACAAATTTCCTGAGGGCGATTGCTGGAGATTGTAGAGAGAAAGAAAAGGGAATAAGCTTGCTTTTAAGAGAGCCGTTACTAACTTTTCCTCCTCACAGTTTATCTGCTCCAAACAGGAATTTAGCAAAATTTTGATTACCAGGTAATGTCTATAATCAATAATAATGTGTTCCTTTTGCATCAAGCTTTTATCTGATATCTCTTCCAGAGAAAGAACCACTACTAGGTGCTGCTCTAGGAACACTGGTCCTCTGTTCAGCACCCAGTTTCATGCTTGCACCAGGGACATTTACGCTATTCTGTAGATAACAGCGCCGCAACACGCAGATGCAACAGGCAGCTGGCTGCATTTGCCAAGTGCTTTACCTCAGGCCACAGCTGGATTGGACAGTGACTACAGATGAGAGAGAATTGTCCCTTCCCCCCCCTGCTCCCTCCATCTCACCCACACACAGTCAGGACTTGACACCTCCCCTTTTGGTACTTTGTTGAAACGCTGCATAAAATTTTATGAGAAAATAATTCACTCATCATTTTAACTTTTCTCCCCGTAGAGTGGCCTGGTGCACCCCAGGGGCTTTCCCTGAGGGAAAGAATTCCCCGAATTCCTGCTAAGAAGCTTCTGATGACTAAGGAGCCTCTCTTTCACCTCGGGATGGTTAGCAACCCCCTGCCCCCCTCACCAGCACCCGTTTCTATGGTGTTGGAAGATGGGACGTTGATGTTCACACGCTCTGGGCTTCTGCCAAGCCCAC